>BPTQ01000002.1:233212932-233507197 GCA_019973895.1 Chrysanthemum seticuspe | reverse complement strand
ATATATATATATATATATATATATATATATATATATATATATATATATATATATATATATATATTTGAATATTAATAATTATACTTTTTAAAGTAACCCACATGATTTATTGAATATTTATTTTTACTTTATCTTTATAAGAGCAAAGGGTATGGGAGGAGGATAACATGCCAAAGGAAAAAAAAGAATACCAATAACATGCCATTACCATACCATCTAACATGCCATTTGTGAGCCAAAAATTGTTTGAGTTGGTTGAGTGGCTCAAGCCAAAGGAGAAAGAGGACAAAGTTTTACTATTTTTTTTTTTAATTTTTTTAGTGTATTGTGAGTGAGGGGTATTTTTAGTGGGGTATCTTGTGGACCCAATAACATGTTATTGGTCTGTTATGAGGGAGGGTGTTTGAGTTATTGGTGAGTTATTGAGAGGTGTATGATGTGGCGATGAGGTGGCATACTAATAACATGTTATTGGTATCCACGATACCTTGTGCTCTAAGTAATCTTTTACTTGTATCATCCATCTACGTGGGACAAATTTAACAAATATTATTTTTGAGAACTAAATTTTCTTAGTATAATGTAAGTGATTTTTAAAAGTCGTTATGGTGTTATTATTTAATGATAACTTATGACTACGGGCTATTGTCAACTATTTTTATCTCATACCTTTACAATATGCCTACTACCAACTCATTATTGTTACGACATCACGTGGATAATCTACAATTTTTATATGAAAATTTTTGTTATTGAATAACAGGTTTCAAAACCAAAAGTATCGTCGTCTGTATATCTATTGTATTGTCAAATATAGATCTAAAAAAAATTCGTTGAATATTTTAATTGTATGGTGTCCGCCGCTGCAACGCGCGGGTACCCTACTAGTATTTATAAATGTATATATTATATCATATTTCATATATATCAAGTTTATAAAAAGTGTTATACATAAGTAATTAAGTCAAAAATCTATCCTTGCATGTACTCTTTTTCATTTCTTAAAAAAAATCTTTTTCGTCGGAGTTAAATACGAAAAAGGTGTCACGCCTCACACCTTAGCGCGCTTTTTCACGCCTCATCTAACGTCACGCCTAGAGTCCACGCCTTGGTCTATTGCGTAATGTGGAGATCACGCCTCCCACCTTAGCGGCACCTTCATGCTAACAACTTTTGTTCATTGTTACTCCTATTTTTGCCAAACACACCTTCAAATCAATATATTATTGTCAAAATTATTACCTATGTGAGAGATCTTTGTTTAAGCTTAGTTTTTTAGACTTATTTTGACACATATAAAGTTAAGGGTGTGTTTGGATTGCAATTAGGAATCGCTATTGGTATGAGTTTGATAATATGTTGTAAGGGTATGGGAATAAATTCTAAACCCACCATTATAGGCAGGTATGAGAACATCATTATTTGTTGGTTTCGATCCTAATATCCAAACCCATATTTCTCAACCAAACATCCTTAAAAAATTCCCATTCCCATACCCCCGTTTCAAAACCCATAAACCAAACACACCCTAAATAAGCTTAATATATTATAATAAGCTTGAGAAGATCTCAATACAAACATAACCATGCCAAAAAGCCGATGTAGGAACCCAACGTCTAGGTAACACACACATTACTCACTATTATCGTTTGTTTATATATAAAGCTTAATTGTACATTTCAAGTGACATGTAACACACTATAATCAGAAAAATGTGTATCTATCAAACAACTACATCGAAAGGTACAATCGAACAAAAGTACACATAAAAGTGATCAATTTACTCGACATGTTGCTTTTACTAGATTTTGACACCACTAATTTTAAAGGACTTCAAATTTCTTACATCTTTATAACTTGAAAAATAATAATGGAAGTTAAATTTCGCCAACATAATCAAGATTACTAAGAATCATGACTATTGTGGTTTTGAATCTTGAGTACTAGTTTGTTTTGACAAACACATATAACTTACACAACCACTCACATAGTTGCAAGAATAAAAAAGACCATTTATCAATGATTAACTTATGTCTTACTCCATATATAATTAAAGTAGTGTTTGTTTAAACTTATTTGTTAGAGTTATGCGTATATTAAGCTTTTGAAAGGCTAAGAGCATGAGGTATCATGATTTTTTTTTTCTCTTCATTTGGGCCCCACTTGTGCCACATCACTTCCACATCACTCCAACACACTCACTTAAAAATACCCCTCAATTAGGGGTGTAATCGAGTCAAGCCGAGCTCGGGCTCGATAAGGCTTGAGCTTGGCTTGAAACAAAGATAGTAAGCTTGAGCTTGGCTTGATAGCTTGTCAAGCTTTAATCATCTAGGCTTGAGCTTGGCTTGAATAGGTTTCGAGCAAAGCTTGAGCTTGGCTTGAAAAGCTTGAATGTATACAAAAATATTGTATTTGATAGACAAAGTCATCAAAATACATATATTTATAAAGTAATACAAACTAAAACCACATTTGAAAACCAAATTAAATTAATTTAACATTAATAAAACCAACAATAACATTTTCGTACTAAGTCCAACATTAGAATGAAACATAAGCCAAAGTACTAACTAATGTTGTCATCGATATACTAAGTATAAACAAAAGCTAAAATTATCTAATCGCAGTATATATTTTGGTCTATTAATATTCCCGATTCATAACTATAAACTTGTATTCGCTTCTAGATATAAAGCAACTAAGCAACATCACTGGTCTAAGATATCACTGTTACAAATAATTACAACTTTATTTACCATATAAAAGTTCTTCAAGAGTATATTAAATAATTTTATAAAGTAAATCTTTATAATTAAAATAATATAAAATTAGCCCTTAGTTATTTATATGAATTTAATTTAAAAAGATATATATATACCAATGCTTGATAAAAGCTTGAGCCAAGCTATCAAAAGCTTGAGCTTGGCTTGTTATATGTTTCGAGCCTTTTTATTGAGATTGAGCTTGGGCTTGAGCTTGATAAAAGCTTGGCTTGATCGAGTCAAGCTCGAGCTCGAGTTGCTTGATAAAAGCTTGGCTTGATTGCAACCCTACCCCCAATCACAACTAACTAAAACCTCTTCATTTGAGCCCACCCACCATCATTTTTTTTTCTCCATATTTTCCAAACACAAATAAATTCATTTCATTCATTTAAAATAAAAATACAACATACAATAGTAAAAAAAAAAACATACGAAATTTAAAATACATTGCGAAATAAAAAAATATACGAAATTTAAACTAATCTTGTTGTTGCTGATGTAGTTGCCAACATACTCAATGATATTTCGTTGAAGTCTTGCGTGCGTTGCTTTATCACGCAGTTCTTTGGCATTCTTCCCTTGTATATCGCATCGCTCAACCCATGTCCGTTGTATATTTGCTCGCGGAAAAACATAAATATCGTTCATTTCGGATATCACAAACTTTTGATCTTTCAAAATCATGTTATGCAATATGATGCACGTGTACATGACTCTTCGTAGCTTGTTGATAGTCCAAGCACGCGCCGGTTGGCTTATAATATGCCAACGTCCTTAGAGGACCCCGAAAGCTCTTTCAACGTCTTTGCGAGCACTTTCTTGTTTTTGTTTAAACAAGGCATTTTTCTCCGAATATGCAGTCGATAATGATTTGACAAAAGATGACCAAGCTGGGTAAATCCCGTCAGCTAGGTAATACCCGTGTTCAAATGTTGCACCGTTTACTTGAAACGGAACTTTGGGGGCGATGTCATCAAGAAGGTCGTCGAATAACGGTGAATTATTCAAAACAGTTAAATCATTATTCGCACCCGCTACCCCAAAAAATGCATGCCAAATCCATAAATCGTATGACGCAACGGCTTCAAGCATAATAGTTGGATATTTTTTATCACCTCTATGAAATTGCCCTTGCCACTCAATGGGACAGTTTTTCCATTCCCAGTGCATACAATCAATGCTCCCAAGCATTCCCGGAAACCCGTGGACCGTGTTACGTGCGTTATATAAAATTTGAATGTCATTAAAATTAGGCTTTCTTAAAAACTCGGGCATAAACAATTCAATTACACACGTAGTAAAAAAAATCTAGACAATAGCGTGCCGTATGTGACCCCATTTGCAAATATTCATCAAATGCATCACGTGCGGTGCCGTAGGCCAATTGGCGTATGGCGGATGTGCATTTCATAATAACACTCATACTCATTACACCCGTAGCATCGGGTCGGACTCTAAAGAAATCAAAATGCGGTGAAAGAGGATCAACAGTTTGAATATGATTTTCAATACCTTGTACTATTTATAAGAATAGTTTACGGCTCATACGAAATCGACGCCTAAAATAGTAGTCTGGATATTTTGGACAATCAGAAAAATAGTCGGACATCAACCGTTCTTCAGCAACTTCACGGTCACGGTAGATGTAATTAGGGGTGCGTGAACTTTCAGCTTCCTGTTCTGGCAACGATTGCCCATAACCTGCAACTTTTAGAATCATCTCGATATCTTGTAAATCATCAATATCGGAATCCGAATTTGAACCACTCATGTTTTTTTTGCTTAAGATGTAAAGATTTGAAAGAGTAGTGTGTGAATGATTTGAAAGAAAAGAGTGTGAATGATTTTATAAAAATGGGGCATTATTTACAAGAGGGTGGGTAAAGTTTTAATTTAAAATATATATATATATATATATATATATATATATATATATATATATATATATTTTATAAAACGAACCGTTTAACATTGGTTATATTTTTTTTACTTTTGTCTTCTTCCTCGTCGTTGCAACGGCGAAAACACCACCGGCGAGCATGCGTGGTGTGGTGGCGAGGGACGAAAGGGAGTGGCGAGCATGCCACGTTGGAGTGGCGAGGTTATTTCGTTACGATACCTCATGCTATAATAAGCTTAGTTTTACTGCTTGCGACTTTATAAATAGTTAAATGCATAAACTGAAATTCATAAACCTAAAAAGTTAAACAAACCACTTTAATCTTAAAGTTAAAAACATTTACAGGCAAACACAAAAAAGTTAAATTTAAAAAGATGTTCGGCCAAACTAATTTTATAGACTTTTTTTTAGCTATTTACAAACTTGATAAACCTATTTTTTAGCTTATAAGCTCATCCACTTGAGTCTATGAACAAAATCACAAACTGAAAAAAAATGAGCTTATGACATTATCCTCACATATTATGCGTCAATTTTAAAATCACATAAATATTATATCAACAAGTGTGTTTGGTGGTGGTTACTACAAGCGTTAAAATGTTAAAATCGGTAATCGATTAAAAAACTGATGTGACGCTGATGTAGCGTTAGATGAAGCTAAGCGTTAATTAAATTAGCCCAAGTCGTTAGCATTGACGGCCCGTCCCACCATCATCTAAACCATAAGCCCAGCCCTCTCCAATCAACGCAAATTCAACGCGTCGTGACCCCCAAACAAACGGTAAAAACCACCACCAACCACCATCGTCAACCGTCAGCTCTCACCATCAAACCACCACCCAATTCCACCATCAGGTATCATTTCCCCCAATTCAATTTCACATTTCATTCATCCCACCATTATCTAGGTCACACCTTCATTTCATTTCTAAAATGCACTTCAATTATATATAATTTACTTTATTAAATAGATACAAATAATTTAATAATTTTATTTATTGTTAAGGTTGTTAAGTTAGTTAAATTAGTTAGTTGTGGTGGTGTGTGATATGTAATGATATGAGATATGGCTGCGAGTGCGAGATTCGAGTCGACTTCCGCGAGTTCTTCGGAGGCGTATGCGAATGGGAAGAGAGGAGGAGGGGGGAGTAGTAGTGGTAATTTGGATAGGTCTGCAAGCTTTAGAAGTGGCAGTTTAGTGCAGTGTTTGTCGTTAGACCCGATTACGATTGGTGATAGGAAGATTGATAGGTCGGGCGAGTTTAAGAGAGTAATGGGGTTGATTGCTGGAAGTAAGAGTGAAGATGATGATGATTCTTCGCCTCCCGTGGCTGTTGCCGAGGATTTGAAGCGTTTGAGGTCCAGTGTCGTGGATACGTGTAACACAGCTAGGTATAAATTTATATGCTTATGGAAATGTTATATAAGTTGAATGTACCCCTGTTTAAGCTTATTTATGGGCTTATGAGCTTATTTGTTTTCGGCTTATGTTTCTTAAGCTCCATTTTTTGGCTTATGTTGGGACGTATGGGCTTATATAAGCCCACAGATTTCTAAATAAGCCAAAAAATTCAAGCTTATGAAATATAAGTCGAAAACAAATAAGCTCATAAGCCCATAAATAAGCTTAAACAAACACCTGCGTATATGATCAATTCCCTTGCTGAGTGAACCACAAATAAATGCTGTTTGATCATTGGTTAATGTTCTATGATGTGATTTTATAACAGGGGTAGAGCGAGTAAATTGGACGAAAACTTGCATAAGTTGGATAAATATTGTGATGGTGTAATCTCAAAGAAACCGCAAAGGAGCGAGATAATGAATAGTGATCAAGCAGGTGCTTTGAACTCGAAGACTGGAACTCAAATTTACAGAAACCCCACAGAACTTGTAAATCAAAGAGTAGAGGATCGTCCTAAGAATGTCCTTTTGAACAAACGTGTTCGTACATCAGTTGCAGAAACAAGGGTTTGCTTCTAATATGATTTTGAAACTTTTTATTATATGAAATCGCTTACAGGTGATTGCTGTTGGCGATACAGCATCAAGTTAATTTTGTTGTTGCTTTGCACGCCTAGAATTTGGTGTTTAGTGAAGCTCATAAAATGTTTGTTTTTCCAAATTTATACTAGGCGGATTTGAGGAGTAATGGTTTAAGACGGCAGGCCGTGACAATGGCTAAAGATAGAGAAGTACTTAAGGACAGTGGTGGAGAATCTGATATGTTAGAAGACAAAATTCAAAGGTTGCCTGCAGGTGGGGAAGGGTGGGATAAAAAGATGAAAAGAAAACGTTCAGTAGGCACTGTTTTAGCAAGACCCGTAGATAGCAATGGAGACCCGAAAAGAGCCGTTCAAAGCAAGGCTGTCAGTGAACCGGGGTTGCCATCAAATGACGCCCACCCTTACAGGTTACCTTTCTATTACATGGCACATACCGTACATTATACAATGGGTCCATACCTTACAAAATTGCAATATCTTAAGTTGCGCTTTGCATAATGTTAGTTTGATTGCATTTCAGATTAGGAGCGTCCAATGGTATTGGTAGCACTCACAAGTTAGATAACAAGTTGGAAGGGCCGCCCTTGCCTAATGGCTCTCGTGTTCGTCTGTCTCCCAAAAATGAACTTGAGGGTCCCATCAGAGAGCTTGCTGCTGGATCAAATAAAGAAAGAATTCTTACAAAAGGAAACAATAAGTACGCGTTTACTTGTAATATGATGTATTACATAATCATGCACCTCGTTTGCTGTCTAAACCATATCTTATTTGCAGGTTAAATACTCGTGATGACGATTATTCTCCTAGTAGCAGTCAAGTGACTAAAGGGAAAGCTACGAGGACCCCACGTAACGGTGCCACGCTGGCAGCTAGCTCATTACCTAGCACACCTAGACTATCTGGAACACCAGAAAACTGGGAGAACTTGACGGCAACAGGTGGCACTAAAATCCCGTCTACAGGTGGAGTTAACAATCGGAAACGTGCTATGCCCTTGGGTCCGTCTCCTCCCTCTGTGGCTCAGTGGGTTGGTCAAAGACCACAAAAAATTTCTAGAACCAGACGATCAAATCTGGTGTCTCCTGTCTCAAATCAAGAAGAGAAACCGTTGTCATCTGATAGTTGTTCACACTCTGATGTTAGTGCTAGGTTAGCACCTGATGGGACGACCAATGGTCCTTCTATTTCCAAACCGTTGAAACCTAAACTAGAGCCGGTTCAGTCTCCTCACCGGATGTCTGAAAGTGAAGAATCTGTTGGTGGTGAGAGTAGATTGAAGGACAAAAAGGTAAATATTGACGTAGATGGAAATGATAGTAAAAATGTTGGACCTTCTGTGGCAATTGGAATGAAAGTCAAATCTTTACTTAGCGAAGAAAGCGGTGAGGGTGTGAAAAAACAGGGGCGTAGTGGAAGAGGCCCTTTAATTGCAAGAGCAAGTTTGTCATTAAACGTGGAGAAGCTGGATGATGCAGCTACGGTTAAGCCGCTGAAAAGTAACAGACCTGGTTCTGAGAAGAATGGAAGGTCTAGATTTTTATCTACATAAGAAACCAACATATATTTTATATTTTATCTTTTCCGTTTACTCATGAAAGGATGCCTTTGTTTTCCAGCAAGATGGGCCGTCCTGCGAAAAAGCTCACGGACCGCAAGGGGGTTTCACGTCTTGGCAATCTGCAAAACAATGGCTCTGAGTCTACGGGACACACAGGTATGCTGCTATCAGAATCAAGAATTAAGGTTTTTATGTTTCATTTCTATATATGTAAATTTTTTATATAATATTTCAGGGAAATCTGATGATGACCGTGAAGATCTTATGGCAGCTGCGAACTATGCCAGAAATGCTAGCTGTAAGACGCTATAGTTTCCTAATTTTTATATTTTAATAATATTATTATATAAACTCTGATGTAGTAATATCTTACTGTTTCTCTAGATCTAGCATGCTCAAGCCCTTTCTGGAAAAAAATGGAACCAATATTCGCTCCCATCAGTTCAAAAGACAAGCACTTCTTGTCTTCGCAGGTGGGAACTGTTTTTAGCTACTTGTTAAAATTTTTTACACATGATTGGTCACATTTTACTTACTTAATATCCATTCCTGATTTTTAACTTCTCAATCACTTCCCGTGACAGCTAAAAGAGCAGGACGTTGAAGAAAACTTTCCTCGGATGCATGGTCGTGAAAATAATGTTGTGGTACGTAATCTTAACCTTAATCTTGATATACTGTTTGACATATTATAGCGAATCTTATCTTTCCTTGCGATCCCAGGTGAATTTTCCGCAAGACGCTTGTGGGGAAAGAAACGGTCATGTGAAACATCAGGGAAGTGAGTCTTTTTCTGGGAGACTTGATCCTGATAAAAGCAAGAAAGAATTCATCCCATTATTCCAGAGAGTATTATCAGCACTAATTATAGAAGACACCTTTGATGAACTTGAAGAAGAAGATACTGGAAATATACCACCCAGCGATGCTTTTTGTGATTCAACTTATGATACATTTCAACCCGATAATTATGATCCTAGAAAGAGGGCTAGAAGGGAAGTTGAACATGAAACCGTGTTTCAGAGTATTCATTCTGTGAAAGTGTCTTTTTCTAGCAATGGATGTACAAACTCCTTTGGAAACTCTACCATTAATGATTCTCCATGTGATGCTGTACCATTGGCTGGGATCTCAAAAAATTTACTCAACAGGCCACAAGTGATACAGATGGAAGGTTTTGGCATTTCTTCATATGATAATCAGTATGAACAAATGCGTCTTGATGACAAACTTCTTTTGGAGCTCCACAGCATAGGTCTATATCCCGATATAGTGGTAGGCTCAGTTTCCTTAATAATTGGTTCTTCACTGTAGGGTTTAGAGAATTATAAAATGGTGCTAACAAAAGTGATCACCTCAAATGATGAAATGAATGAATCGACCAGGTTGGGTAACTGGTCTAAGCAGGAAAATTTTTGTACGATTCATGATGGGTCAGGTCATCTTTGTTGTCCACAATTTCAAATGTTTTGATAGCCTGTCAAAAATGATTACAAAAGTTGTATAATTCAGTAGGATTCTATTTTATGAATTTATTAAAGATACACTTCAGGCGACTTCCAACTGATTAACTTGTTTTCTTTTAAGCTAATTTGTTTATACTGACTCTTTCTTTGGATAACAGCCTAAGTTGGATGACAAGGACGAAGCAATCAAGCAAGAAATTAACCAGCTGAAGATAAAACTTAGACAACAGGTTATCTGACAAGAACCCTAGTTTTCATTTTCACTATTATTCATGATTCTCAAATTATTTTACAGCAAAAGCTTAATTGAGCATTACATATTATCTACATAGCTTCATTGATCACCTATTATTAATGCTGTGTATTTTCTACACTTTATCATATAGAACTATAAAAAGAAGGCATGCTTGGAGAAAATAAGTAAAGGTGTTGGAGGCATCTTTGTAGGAAGGTAAGAACTTTATACAGGGATATCTTGTTATCAGCTTATGCCTGTTAATTTATTGGTCTCCAATATTTTAATATTATTTGGTTATGCAGAAATCTGGAGCAGGTCGCATTAGATAGATTGGTGGAGCTGGCTTACAGAAAGCTTCTGGCAAGTTTCTTATTTCTACGGTCTTAGTAGCTAGTTAAATATCTCATTAGTTTTGGCTATTTACACTATAGTTAGGGATGTTGTAATGCTGTATTTATGTGGTTAATCGTGTCATAATTATATTCCAAATTAATGAAGTATCAGGTTGTTTATTAAAAAACTGAATGATTTTGTTACAGGCTACTAAAGGTCCTAGAGGTGCGCTTCAGAAGATCCCAAAGCATGTAGCATTGGCATTTTGTAGGAGGACACTTTCCAAATGTAGGAAATTTGGAAAATCAGGTGTGAGTTGCTTCAGTATGCCTCCACTTCGAGATATCCTTTTTGCTCCTCCGGAATATGAACTGGAAACTTCAACTTCTGTTAGTATGGGCGTTGCTAATACTAATACCAAGTATATTGGATTCCAAAACCCTCATCCAGATTCAAGAATATCGTCAGGTAGGCCAATTTCTCTATGCTGTTTTATGTCATTTAATGATTTAATACTCATTTGGCAATTAAGTTGGAGCAGTTGTTATGCTAGGCATAACATGAAATTAGTGGTGGAAGTTTACAAGTATATAGTATTATCTAAAATGTATTTCTAGGAAGAAATTGGTCGAAAGTCACCGAAAGTGTATTTTTAAAGTCATCGAAAGTGTATTTTTAATACTTAAGATATCCCAACTAGTTTAATTCTGAAATTTAAATGTTATTGAAATTTGACATCATTACTGTTCATAGGAAAAGTTAGAAATTTCATATAAGAAGTGTTTCAATCCGCTCAACCAATACAAAACTACCCTATTTTGGACATGTTATCCAACACGCCCATTTTGCGGGGTTTCTTTTCATTTTCTTTGCTATTCTTACGTGATTTTATTCATGTAAGTTCATATATTCTAGATGGTTATTCAACCAACTTAATTAGAATAAAATGTATCATGTTTCAGATGAGGCTTTTGCCATAAACGGACCAATATCAAACAGAGGTAAGAAGAAAGAACTATCACTTGATGATGTCGGCACTGTTTTTGGCGGGACTATGGGCAAACGTGCATACCTGGGTGGTAACAGGAAAACACAACTAACACCTAAACAAAAAGCGGGTCAACCTCTCGTTAGCCAATTTTCAAGAACACTACACCCTGTACAGCCTTCACTAAATGGGCCTAATTATAGTAGTGTCGACACGAGAAGGGATATTCGGACAGTGTCCCATGGTAATGGCAACGGGCCTCAAGAAGTACCCAAGGCTGGTATGGAAATCATTGACCCACTTTTAGACCCGATAGATGAACTGGGGGTTGGTGGTCCACAGGATCTGAGTTCTTTGCTCAACTTTGACGATACAGATGATTTACAAGACCATTTTTCAGCAGGACTTGAGATACCTATGGATGATCTTACAGAATTAAATATGTTCTGATGTACTGTTTACTATCAAACTGATTATTTAAAGAAGTGCAAATGTATATTATTGTGGGTTATTTGGACTATTACAGGAAAGGTAAGATGTCTTGTAAGTTGTAACCAATCGTTTGTAATTATGGCCTCTTTTTATCTTCCATAAATTTGGTTTACTATTTTTTTAGGGAATTACTTTTAACATTCTTGTCGTTTATGTGCTCACCTTGTAAAGACAAGGGTCGCCGTTTGTGTTATTTCTATTTCTAATTCTAACCGTTGATTAGAGCTATCTTTTTATACCGATTGTGCCTTTAGTTCTTCTAAACGCAGCTTACAAAAGAGTGTTGCTGGTTCACATCATGTGTTATTACTTTGGTTGAAAGAAATATTGAACATAATATATAAGTTGATGAAACAGGTCTTGTTGGTCTCTTGAAGATTACAAGTCTTTTTTTTTTGGAATTGATACAATTTGAGACTGTAAAGAGTAAAGACAGATGACTGAGAAAACACTTACACGACCATTGTCTTACCAAACAAAACTCAACGGATCCGAAAGGATTGGACATTGTTAACAAGGATAATTTTTTAGCAATCAACTCAAATAGTTTCTTTCTACACAAAAAGATGAAAACTAAAGTACACATCTTCAAATACTACTGAACACGTTCTTGCTTCTGGAATTTGAAAAAAGGAGCGTCAAATAACTAAAAGAATACAACTATAAAGGAGTTTGAAATTTGATGTATGCATCATGGTATGTGAAATTTCCAAAACTGTATTTTGGTACATCAACTACTACTTTTTTTCTGTAGGATTATAGGACCCGCTAACAAACTGGCTTGCCCAGAACAACTTGCTACCTTCTATAAGGAGTTAATGAATGACTTTGGGCCTTTAACTCCATCCCAGGGAAAAGGGAACACAGCTCTTCGACTGTTTTTGTAACAAACACTGGATTCGGTAACTGAAAACCTAGTTTGTAAATATCATTGTCAAAGCGAATCTGCTTGAGACATTTCTTGTAATTTTCAGTGGCATCTCTTGGGTGACCCCTAGCAACCGCAACCTACATCTTCCCAAAATAAGAGTCAAGTTAGGCATTGTCTGAATTCACACATAGGTTAAGTAATATGTTCAAATGTATTCAATACTATGCATCAATAACTGAATCTTGTCGCCAAATCAGTGTCATCAGTCTGATTGTACTGAACTAATATGATATTGTGCAATGCCTCATAATCAAATAAGATATATAGCCCTATGGAAAAATGTAATTGTTCAGTAGCTAGAAACCTATAAAAACTCTTGCACCATTTCCTATATTAAATCAACGTAGATAGTAGGTCTTATAACATTTAAAGGGACTAACCCGATGTCTTCCTTGAAGCTCAAAAAGCCAGAAATTCCAGTCCTTCAACACATTTCCATCCAATTTGACATATATGTCGGTCCAGTTTCTGTGATGAAACTCCACATAGTTTAACTTATACCCGACTCCTGTGCCCAATGCCTTGACATATGCTTCCTTCAAACACCAGTACCTGCTCCATTTCCCAACAATCTATAATATGATCACCAAATATATTAATCAAGGCTCATATAGTTTCAAATGAATAACTTAGAGCATGGGGTATGGTAACACCAAAGTGGCGCCATTCCCATGGTGGGTCCCAAAACGGGTGAAATGGCTTGAGTGATGAGTGAGGGGATATTTTGGTGTGTGAATGTGAAAAGGGGAATGTTGAGGTGACGCTAAGGTGGCAAAACATGATATCTGATGCTCTTAGAGGAGACATAACGGGCGGATCACGTGGGTTGGGTAACAAGTAAATAAGGGGACATTTTGCAACAGGTGATGTTGACCCGAAACTCTTTTCGTCCAAGAATTTCATTTTTTTTGTACAAATAAAATCAGCTTTCACCTGAAAAAGATGTCGAGAACGTCATCATCAGAGCCAGCATTGACAATCTTTTCCCACTCTAAACTTGAAAAGTATGATGAGAAATTGTGAATGAAGTCTAGAACAGTCTCTTTCCCATGAATGAAGCAAGATACAATATCCAAACCGACAAGACAAATCGGTTCAGAAGCTATCGCCACATAGTCACCATGATGCGATACGTTAAAGTTGAAATTTGGAAATTCTGCAGTCTTCTTATGGTTTTCCTACAATACATAACCACCCACACAATCATTAAAAGCAGTTGTAAGATTTTATTAACAAAAAGAACTTTTTGATCATATCAGGACTGTTAGAGTAGAAAAGTCATCTTTGACCACACTTTGATGTTTAGTTGCTAAAACTAGTTAGCTTATTAAACTGCAACACATAACCCATTGGCATCCGGCTAACACACAATAATCAACCATTCAAAAGTTGAGAAACAAACATTAGCTAGAGCAATAATCAAAATTATCGACTTGAAGCAATTAGTTGCCACATTCATTTAGAAACTATACAAAGCCATGTCATTTACTTAGGAGTCAAGAAAGTAGTTTACGGGTCTTTGGGATAACAAAATCACATATAAACAGTTTAAAGTCTCTTGTCGAAGGCAAATTACAATATAGTAACTAGTTAAGCAAGCACAGAAATTAATATTTATACCAAGTAAGGCTTTCCTTCAGGAGTACGATTGATGACGATTTCGACAAACGGAATATCCATAACATGATGCACAAGTGCATACTGCAGCAGCCTGCTCACAAGTGCCCTCTTTCTGTCTTCAATTCTCACATACCTATATTTAAAAAATAAAAAATAAAATAAGAAAAATGTTGTTAAATTAAATTTAGCAAAATCATATGTAACAAAAAGTAGTGTACTAACTTGATAACCTGGTGATACAAGAGTGATCTTGTTTGGGTAACAATGACATGGCAGTTGAGAAGTCATGTGGGGATGGGTCCCAGTCTGATATGTTAACTAACCATCTTTCTACTCCTTTTTCCATACTCTCACTCTCACAATTCAACTGATTACTATGATCATCTGCAAGTTTGCTCTGCCTCCAAATATTTTAGGGGCAAAAGTGTAAGTAACAAGTACTTAGAGGGTAAGATTTTACAACTAAAGTAAATTTGGTGTTGGTCAACTGTAACTTGTTATGTTACTTTTGGTCCATATATCAATTTGGGGAAAAAAAAAACGGCCGGCCGGTTGCTCCCTCTCTGAACCATGTATGTATCTTATAAAACAAAATATCTGTTAAACTCATATTTCTGTGTTTTTTATTTTTTATATTATTTTGTACTTCTGCGACACATCACCTTAGTTAGTTGAATTATATATTGTGTTTAGTTTTTTTATAACTGAGAGCATCAGTTTTGGATATCTTAATTTTTACATATATATAGATAGATACATTTGTTTTTAATCAATCTAGAATAATACTGATCTTAGATTGCTATAATGCTGTGATTTACATTAATCATACTCATAACACTTGCAAAATGTGACAATTGGTTTCTTACACTAACAATTTTTATTTTTTATATAACTTATTTAAATAGCTAGTATAACAAGAAAACAAGTTATCAAAGTTGAGAGTTAGTACATATGTTCAGAAAACAAAGTATCTGAACACATACACAAAACAAAGTTTCCGTGTTTTTTGGGGTAGTGATACTTTGCATTTTGTGTTTGCAGATGATTCTACTTCAATGTGACATTCTTTTTATCGGTTTAAATACAATATGGTATCTCCAAGGTTTCTATGGAATATTTGTAAATCATCTTTCACGTTTGGCTTAGTAGGTCTCACTATATCTGACCGTATTGCTAGTGTTGTTCATGTACGCGGTTTCTCTATGTCACCCACTTTCAATCCTCACATTATCAATTCTAGGGAATCCTTTTCTGGTAGGTTTCTGTTTTATAAAAAGATACATATGCAGGTTTGGATATGCTAGTTTGATCTTGTTACTGGTTTGTCTGCAGATGATCATGTCTTGGTGGAGAAAAGTTGCCTTGCGGATTACAAGTTCTCACATGGTGATGTCGTTGTTTTCAGGTTCTTTAGTTAAATTAGTGTCTTATATATTTAATTTGAATTGTTAGTTAGGTAGACGGTATGAATCCTATTGATGTTACTTACACATAGTGGTTGTGATTTTGATAGTTTTTTAAGGAGAAAAACCTATTGATGTATTGAATAGTTTTTGTATATATTGGCAGCTCCCCGAGTAATTATAAGGAGAAAAACCTGAAACGTATAACTGCAATGCCGGGTGATTTGATCAATCTCCAACATTCATATGATATTGTGAAGATTCCAGAAGGTCATTGTTGGGTTGAAGGAGATAATCCAACCAATAGTATGGACTCGAGATCATTTGGCCCGGTATGTTGACTTCATTATAAACCATGTTGACTAAAACGGTCCAGTTGTCTTCCCTTTTTATCTTATGCACCAACTTTGCCTAGATTGAAGTTTGAACGTATTAATTGGTTGATTTTCGCTTTTAACAGATGCCAGTTTTTGTTTTTAACAGATTCCGCTGGGATTAATTCGTGGAAGGGTTACACACATTGTTTGGCCTCCTCAAAGGATTGGTAAAGTTGATAAAAAGCTTCCTCAAGGTACACTAGTCTTGTAAGGCGAAGATAAATACTTGATTTAGAGTGTCGTATATGCACCCCTTTGAAATTGTACCCGAGTTTTGGTTTCTGATGTATCTGTATCGGGTGCTAATTGCCCTTGACATCAAATGTTTTGATTCTTTTTAACTCGTTAATAACATTGGTGATGAAGGAATTATCATTAATAAAAATACAGTGACCAGATTTTGCTTTATGTTTTATGTCGTGTTTTTTAAACTTTTGATTCTGGTATGCTCTTTTCCAGTGTTTTTTATGTTTGTTTATGCATATTGGTAATGTTCCTCTGGTTAACCAAGTCTAGGACTGCTAGTTCATTACTACATACATTAATATGCCTGAAACCTGAAAGTCTTCCTTGTATTGCCATTTAGTGCATTCAGGTTGTTATTCTTGTACATTATCGATTATCGACTGGGTAGTTGATCTCGCTAGGAAAGTTGAAACCGTGTTGATACACCTTGTGAATTGTCAAAAAGGTGACTATAATAAAAGTAGACATCTTAAATGAAATTATAAACAAGGCATCTTAACTTTAAAATTTATGTTACATCAGAAAACCGTGTCGTGTTCTCCAATTTGATATGAGGAAACCGATGTAGGTCCATGGAGTGTAAGTTTTAAGATATTAATACCATTATCGTTGTCATCGTCACATGTCACTGTTAAATAAACAGAATTTTATTACAATTTCTTTGTGACGTGTTCTTGATTTGGACTAGTTTGCATTTTGTACGGCAAAATAGACAAAGAAATCTTCAAAGAAGTTATCAAATAAGTTTGAAACAAATAGTAATAATCCATTTACATAGTGACCTTATCAGAAGTATGTTATCAATGAATCTTTTTGTTCAAATATGAAAGCGCAGTTATGTATTTTGCTAATTTGCAGATTTTGTAATATTAATAGGACATTGATTCTGAACTAATACAGTAGTTAAAATTTACTCACTCTATGCCGCAAAAGATCTTTAAATTCGATGTTCACTAAATTCAATTCTGAAATGACCATTCTACACCCTTCTAGCTTCAAATGTTTTAATGTTGTTCTGTATATAGCTAAACAATCATCGTTAAATAACAGAACAGGAAGCAAACCACCAACTTCAAACTCCATTTTCGTGTAATCGATTAAATTTACACAACTCGTAATTGTTTAGTAATTTCTTTCGTTTTTCCATGTGTATTCCTTAGCTACCACCCACCAATGCCGCAGAAACAGCTAGACCGTACAGTAATGTGGGAGTACATACATACTGCGGCACCACTTATTCAGGTTTTTTACACGTAATAATCGAGAATTTGATCAAACCCTTCTGGACTCCTTCAATCATTAATGGCAATACTAATGCCCCTCTAATGCTCTTCCAACCTATTATCAAATTAGTACAGAAAGTAACAAGTAAACCAAAATATTCATTCCAAACAGCATAACAAGTAAAATAGCAACCCTGCTAAACCAATGAGACTCGGTTTTGCAGGGGTCAGTCAGAGGTTCATGATTCAAGACCTCGGCCTTATGGTCACCAAGGAACAACTTTTCAAAGGTTCACCTAAAGAGTATAGATTCGACTCATTAATGGGCAAACAGGTTATTTCGGGATACACTTTGTCTCTAACGGGTCAAATAGGCTGCAAGTCACTCAAAGTGTATTTCAAAATGCATAAAACCTCATAAGTAGTTTTGTTTCGCAAAATTGGAATAATATACTTAATCTAATCTTATTCAACACATTTACTTTGTATAAATCTCAAGAAACAGATTTAAAATAAATAAATAAAAAAAAAAAAAAAAAAAAAAAAAAATCTGTAAGTCAGCCTGGTCTGTCTATTTTGACCCATACTATAAATTACATATTTTGACGTCTCAACCCCCCCCCCCCCCCCCCCCCCCCCCCCCCCCGGGTTTTTTTTTCCAGCTTCAGGCGCCTACTTCAAAAACATATCGCAATGAATAAAAAAAGGGGTAAAATATATTTACCACTCTGTAGCAGTGAAGTAAGACCATTCCATGTCAATGCAGATTTTATCACAGCTGGCCAAAATGGGGCAACATTGTCCGTCCAATCAGCTGCCTTAATATCCTGTAAAAAGTAGTATTACTAACTTTCCTTCAAAATGTACTAGTAATGGTATTAAGAACAGGATGGAAATTACCTTTAGGGAAAGAGATTCCAATAACTTTATATAATCAACTGTAGAACACCAAGCAGGATAATAATACCCCTCACAAATCTTTTCCAAAATCCTTTTTCCTCTGGGCGAAGGGATTTCTCGTTAGGTAAAAGGTCCCTGTGGCACCACGTGACTATAATTATTGTGGCACCGGGTGCAGCTACTCGAGCCAACTCACTAACAAACTGTCAGTTTTCAAACCAGGAAAGTACTGAAAAAAATAGAACACAAGACCAGTAGTTTAATCCAAACATGCAAGTCAAATTTGGTGAACTGAACCTTTAGTTTATCAGGCATGTGCTCTCCACTCTCCATAGACCAAACCAGATCAAACTTTCCATCAGGAAATGGCTGGTTCAATGCATCTGCAACTTGAAATGATACCTGCTTATTGTTCATCATTGTTAGTTCAACAGCTTAATGCCCCTGGTATACTATTATTATCTGTGAATTAACCTTATTACCTTGTTGGCCAGTCCTTGTGCAGCAGCAAGTGCCTGAGCCCTTTCGGCTTGCACAGGACTGAGGGTGATGCCACAATATTCTGCCCCGTATTTACTTGATAAGTACCTTGCACTACCCCCAATTCCACACCCAACATCAACTATGCTCTTAGGTTTCTTTAGCGGGTCCTCTGCAAGGAAAATTGCACATTGGTCATAACACACATCTTATCTTATGTCCATGGTCCTTGATTTGGAAAAACTAAGTCTAGTTCTTTCATAAGATTTGGACAAACTAACAGGGACAAGAACACACTCATTTGATTAGAAAATTATCAAATCAAACCTGTCACCTATTACTTCTAAATTGTTGCCCCAAATTCTCCAAAGCCCAAACCAGTATTGGCATGAATTACATGTTACAACTTAATATGAATGTTAGACTAAAATTAACTGTTTCTAAGCAAGAAATGACACTCGTGGCTTATACTTCAACTGTGCCAATAAGCAAGCCTTTGATAGGAACTCGTCGGTTAGTTGCATAATGAACTTTGTTTTTAGTTTTTTACTCGTTGATGTAACTTATTTGTTAGAACTTAATATTTTTACCGTTTAAATGTTACATACTTACGTTAAATTATAACAAAAGTTTTGTTACATTTTCGTGCAATTTTAACGGAAGAAAACCAGTTTAGCAAGTACCAGGAACAGAGGCGAAGATAAGAGACCGTTCAATCATACGAATCTGAGCAGAGCGATGATCAGATATCTCCACGACAGCACCAGGTTCATAAAAGCCATGATGCATGTGTTCTCCCCATATATTCTCCCATACCCCAGACGACTCATCGTAGAATTCCGCTATTCTTTTATTCAGATTCATGTCATCCTCAGCTGTAACAGCAGTGGCACGAATAGCTCCTCTCGTTCTTCTGAGTTGCTGCACAGGCTGTCGAGTACGAGCACTGAAGAGTCTGCATTGACGGGTGAGGGAAGCGGTGAGGAGTATTGGTGCACTCGCTCTGCAGACTAAGGAAGCCATGCTGATTATGTTAGTACTTACCTACGAGCAGGACGGATCTTTTAAGGAGCAAGAGGGGGTTGTGGCCTCCCAAATTTAAGACCACTATATATAATTGTGTGTATTTTATGTGTAAAAATAATTTAAATAAAAGACAACTAAAGGTTTGGCCGCCTCAAAATTAAATTATTGTAATTCAGCCCTTCCAAAAATATTGTTCAATCTCCGTCTCTACGTACGTACGAGGAACAAAGTGGTTGGGTGGGTTTGGTATGTTAGTTATGTTTAGTCGTGGAGTGATACCGTCCGCTTTCTATATTTGTGCTATAGATATGTGCCTGTCTAAACTTTCTATTGACATTATTATTTGTACTTAATACTTTAATACATTTTAGAAATGTGGATATGTTTCACACATTTTATCTATGGTTCCTATCACATTTAGACATTTTGCAGAAAAATTGGATTACTTATAAATCTAACTAGACGAATACCCGCGCAAAGCGATGGTGTATAGCTGCAAATAATAATACCTGCGCCTTGATGAATCTTTTTGTTCAAATATGAAAGCGCAGTTATGTATTTTGCTAATTTGCAGATTTTCTAATATTAATCGGACATTTATTCTGAACTAATACAGTAGTTAAAATTTACTCCGTCTATGCCGCGAAAGATCTTTAAACTCGATGTTTACTAAATTTAATTCTGAAATGACATTCTACGCCCTTCTAAATGTTTCAATGTTGCTCTTTATATAGCTAAACAGTCATCGTCAAATAACAGAAACAGGAAGCAAACCGCCAACTTCAAACTCCATTTTCGTGTAATCGATTAAATTTAGACGGCTCGTAACTGTTTAATAATTTCTTTAGTTTTTCCATGTGTATTGCTTAGCTACCACCCACCAATGCCGCAGAAACAGCTAGACTGTTTAGTAATGTGGGAGTACATACATACAGTGGCACCACTTATTCAGGCTTTTTACACGTAATAATCGAGAATTTGATCACACCCTTCTGGAATCCTTCAATCATTAATGGCATTACAAATGCCCCTCTAATGGTCTTCCAACCTATTATCAAATTAGTACAGAAAGTAATAAGTAAACCAAAATATTCATTCCAAACAGCATAACAAGTAAAATAGCAACCCTGCTTAAACAATGAGACTCGGTTTTGCAGGGGTCAGTCAGAGGTTCATGACTTAAGACCTCGGCCTTATGGTCAATAAGGAACAACTGTTCAAAGGCTCACCTAAAGAGATTCGACTCATTAATGGGCAAACAGGTCATTTGGGATATACTTTGTCTCTAACGGGTCAAATAGGCTGCAAGTCACTCCAAATGTATTTCAAAATGCATAAAACCTCATAAGTAGTTTTGTTTCATAAAATTGGAAAATTTTACTTAATATAATCTTATTCAACACATTTACTTTGTATAAATCTCAAGAAACAGATTAAAAAAAAACAATCTGTAAGTCAGCCTGGTCTGATCTATTTTGACCCATACTATAAATTACATATTTTGATGTGTCCCCTCGGTTTTTTTTTCAGCTTTAGGCGCATACTTCAAAAACATATCGTTATGAATAAAAAAGGGAGTAAAATCTAATTACCACTCTGTAGCAGTGAAGTAAGACCATTCCATGACAATGCAGACTTTATCACAGCTGGCCAAAATGGGGCAACATTGTCCGACCAATCAGCTGCCTTAATATCCTGTAAAAAGTAGTATTACTAACTTTCCTTCAAACTGTACTAGTAACGGTGTTGATATTATTAAGAAGAACAGGATGGAAATTACCTTTAGGGAAAGAGATTCCAATAACTTTATATAATCAGCCGTAGAACACCAAGCAGGAAGATAAAACCCGTCACAAATCTTGTCCAAGATCCTTTTTTCCTCTGGGCGAAGGGATTTCTCGTTAGGTGAAAGGTCCCTGTGGCACCACGTGACTATAATTATTGTGGCACCAGGTGCAGCTACTCGAGCCAACTCACTAACAAACTGTCAGTTTTCAAACCAGGAAAGTACTGTAAAAAATCAAAACACAAGACGAGTGATTTAATCCAAACATGTAAGTCACATTTGGTGAATTGAACCTTTAGTTTATCAGGCATGTGCTCTCCACTCTCCATAGACCAGACCAGATCGAACTTTCCATCAGGAAATGGTTGGTTCAATGCATCAGCAACTTGAAATGATACCTGCTTATTGTTTATCATGATTAGTGCAACTACCGAATACCCATATCATCTGTAGATTAACATTATTACCTTGCTGGCTAACCCTTGTGCAGCAGCAAGTGCCTGTGCCCTCTCGGCTTGTACAGGACTGAGGGTGATGCCACAACATTCTGCATCGTATTTTCTCGATAAGTACCTTGAGCTACCCCCAATTCCACACCCAACATCAACTATGCTCTTAGGTTTCTTTAGCGGGTCCTCTGCAAGGAAAATAATGCATTGGTCAGAACACACATCTTATCTTTATGTCCATGATCCTTAATATGGATAATTCTCAATCTAGTTCTTTCATAAGATTTGGACAAACTAACAAAGTAACAAGGGCAATAACAGAGTCGACGCATTCGAAAACCAGTTCTGTATACCAACTTTACTCATTTGAATAGAAAATTAGCCTATCAAACCTGTCGCCTATTACTTCAAGATTGATAAATATCAGAATTGTCGCCTCGAAATCTTACATTTCTAGCGATTAATGTAAGTATGTAGCATATTTCCATTTAATGTAACTAGCTTCTTATAACTTTTACATTTCTACCGATTAATGTAAGTATGTAACATACTTATGTTAATTAAAATATAAAAATTAGCTTGCTACATAAAAAAAGAACCAAAATTTTGTTACAATATCGTGTATCTTAACGGAAGATTAGCAAGTACCAGGAACAGAGGCGAAGATAAGAGACTGCTCAATCATACGAATCTGAGCAGAGCGATGATCAGATATCTCCACGACAGCACCAGGTTCATAAAAGCCATGATGCATGTGTTCTCCCCATATATTCTCCCATATCCCAGACGACTCATCGTAGAATTCCGCTATTCCTTTCTTCAGCTTCATGTCATCCTCAGCTGTAACAGCAGTGGCACGAATAGCTCCTCTCGTTCTTCTGAGTTGCTGCACAGGCTGTCGAGTACGTACGCTGAAGAGTCTTGGTTGGCGGGTGAGGGTGTTGGTGAGGAGTGTTGATGCACACGCGCTGCAGTGTAAGGAAGCCATGATGATGATTATGTTGTGCTTACGTACGAGGAAGAAAGTAGTTGGGTGGGTTTGGTACGTTAGTTAGTTATGTTTGGTCGTGGAGTGATATTGTCCGCTTTCTATATTTGACTATTTGTGCTATAGATACGTGCCTGTCTAAACTTTCTATTCACATTATTATTTCTACCATTTTTGTGATGTGCTTACAGATGCATGTAACCAAACAAGTATCGATTTTGCATTCGCTCCTTTTCATTTTCTTTGTATGATAGGATACCAATAAATATACAAATACTTAAATAACTTTTACCAATAAATACACAAACAAATTCACCGAATGAAAAATAGTAACTTAAGTGGCTAAGTAACACGGACAAGGAGCCTCTTAAGTTGTAAGCACAACTTGACTCAAGTTGGGGTATTGAGCCATTTGATCAAATCAAATGGCTCATATTGCCCGGAACTTGAGTCAAGTAACTTGAGAGGATCCCATCCCAAGTAACACATGGGAGAATATATTCCTCCTGACTCAGCAAATAGTCACCAGTAGCAAGCAAAAGGCAGTACACATTTACTATAAATAGGACATATAAGCAAAAGGCATCCCAAGACACACATCAGTAGCAAGCAAAAGGCATCCCAAGACACACTTCTCACTCTTCACTTCTCATGCTACATCTCTCTATATATTGATGACGTACCTTCCGATCAGGTTGAAGGACACCCCTTCGACCTCAGTTGAATTTGCATTACGAAGACCCAAGTCTTTCTTCATAAGTCATTGGTGGCGTAAAATCATTCATCATTGACATGGTTACCAGTTGGGAATTCGCCAGCCGAAGGCCTATGCCCTTCGGAGTCTTCTCTTGAAGGCACAAAGACAAAGGAGAACATTGACTTTGTATTCCCCCACGTTCCCACTATCTCCTTAGCTTCCCCGCCAAGACAGAGAGAGTGGGGATGAAGCCCTAGCGGTTACCACAAATCATGGGACGCCCCCATGATCTCCGAAACGTGTGCTAACACTCTCCAAGATTATTTCTTCATCTATAAATAGGTTGGACGAGTCATTTCAATGGTATGTTCACTCAACACAATATTTCACATACTCTACATTACTTACAACACATATCACATACTTACTCTCACGCCGGAGGTGGTTCGCAGGGCCCAAACCCTGCGCAATCACTTAACGAAGTGTCTACTATTTCTTATTGCAGATTGGCTACAAGTTTGGCGCAAGAATATCACCCCTCATACCCTTCGATCACCATCGAAGGTCTGGTCGTACAAATTGTTGTACAATCAGTGGCGCCATCCGTGGGACCCGCTACAATTGGTCTCGTTATTCCAAACTTATAACCAGTCAATCACACTCACTAGTTTCACGACATGAATCAAGGAAGAGAGGATACTCCCCCTCCGGGTTTCTCGACCTTGACACCAATCCCAGTCAACGATCCTAACAACCTTCCCAACATAACCGCGTCCACTTTTACCACACGATCTC
The DNA here is from genome assembly GCA_019973895.1 of Chrysanthemum seticuspe. NCBI lineage: Eukaryota > Viridiplantae > Streptophyta > Magnoliopsida > Asterales > Asteraceae > Chrysanthemum > Chrysanthemum seticuspe. The sequence goes on along the minus strand of BPTQ01000002.1, from coordinate 233,482,527 downwards.
ACCCTGAAATAACTCCCAACAACCATGCTTCAACATCAGCTAACCCTGAACCGGTAATCAGTCTTGCATTCGTCGAAGCTAACATCGAAGCACTAGAGTCTTTGCTAAGGGCTCGAAGGAGGCAAGCTCGGAACGTGGAGATGCGAAGGGAGTTGGAATACTCTAGCGATGAGTATGACGAAGAAATAGAAATGGAGGCTAGGCCCTTGGCTCCTGGGGCTACACGCTCAGTGCTGAGGATAGGGTCTCTGGGCAGTCGAAGGCCAAGTGGGAGGTCGGTTGCTTTTGAAGATGTTCCGGAGAGGGCTCCGACAAGAAGGGAAGGAACAATGGAAGGTTCCAATGGAAGGAGTCACCGAAGGGAGACTACGGAGGTTAACTTGCCACCACTCTTGGCAGCCCATCTGGGGAGAACTGAGGCAGGGGTCCCGTTGCAGCCTTCTTACGCATCCGGCGTAGAAGGCAATCCATGTCAAATGAATGGGGGAGGAAATCTTCCTCCTCATGGTATGTACCCTCATTTTCAGGCTCAATCTTACCCCCATGGGGTCTATCCCCCACCTAATGGGCAGGCTAGCAACCCTAGCTTTCGTCAGTCATACAGAAGCATGCCCTACGGGCAGCCTATGGTATACCCTTCGTATCCTGTCAGAAGTCACCCACCTTATATACCTACTGCTTACCCTCAATATGTTAACCAAAACCCTGTCGGAATAGCTCCGAGCCATAACCCATACAATGCTGCCCCCACTTACATGCCACCTTATAACTGCCTCTATTCGGAGCCCATGGGTTCCACAACACCTTTCGTAAGGTGGATAGAAGACTACCCTTTGCCCGATGGGTTGAAAATGCCCGCACATATTGGTACTTATGATGGGAAGGGGGACCCGGATAATTTCCTACATTTGTTCGAAGGGGCTATCAGAATGCAGAAGTGGGTTATGCCCGTTGCTTGCCACATGTTCACATATACCCTGCGAGACTCCGCTCGTATATGGTGGAATGGGCAAAAAGCAGGTAGCATTATGAATTTGGATGATCTCAAGGCCAAGTTTAGATCACACTTCAGCCAGCAGAAAAAGTTCACAAGGACTCACCTGACAGTGCACAACATCAAGCAGAGGGAAAACGAGAGCACCAGGGCTTTCGTTACTAGATATACTAATGACACCTTGCAAATTCTGGGTCTGCACGAAGACCAGCGCATCTCTGGTTTTGTGCATGGCCTACGAAACAGAAGTCTGGTGGAATTTCTATCCACTAAACTTCCCGCAACCTACAAAGGCTTAATGGAGAAGACTTACACCTGGATCGAAGCCAAAGAAGTGTCTACCAACGGGGCTCCAATTGAAAACAAAGAAAGTCACAGCAAAATCCCGAAGCACTCTTCGTAGGAAGGGTCCAAAAAACAGACACAAAGGCAGGGACAGGTTTACGCCCTACAACAAAAACATCAACCACAGACTCTTGGCTAATCTGTCCAAATCTCCAAGGGAAATACTTGCTACGGAAAGGGCTGCGAAGGCCTTCGGTCCTCCCCCTCGTTTGGCAATTAGGGGAAGAAGCAGGGATACATCTAAATACTGCTATTTCCATGACGATTACGGACACGACACCAACAATTGCATAGAGCTCAAGAAACAGATAGAAGAGGCCGTGAAATCCGGTCAATTGGGACATTTGGTGAAGGGCATAAAGAAAGGTAAAGAGAAGGTCTTCGACACTCAGTTGGGGAAGGACACCACACCGATCGAAGCACCCATCCTCATGGTTTACAGGGATGATTCTGGTTTAAAAAGGAAAGCAGTGGATGAAGCATTATGCAGGGTAGGAGACGTTATTGTCCCTTCGATCACTGGAAAGGTTCTCTCGAATGACCCCGTGGTCATCAAAGTCCTAATCTCCAACAGAGAAGTAAATAGAGCTTATTTAGACTGTGGTAGCTCTTGCGAAGTGATCTACGAACATTGTTTTCTGAAGCTTAAGCCTTCGATAAGGTTGAAGAGGGTAGATTCGAAGGTACCCTTGGTGGGATTCTCAGGGGAACACTCATGGCCTTTGGGAGAATTCCCTCTAGAGGTTACGATTGGAGAAGGAATGCTAAAAAGGACAGAAACCCTGGTTTTCGCGATTGTAAGGTCTGAATCTCCCTATAACCTGTTAATAGGGAGAACCGCAATGCATACAATGGGCATCGTTGTCTCCACCATACATGCAACAATCAAATTCCAAACACCATTCGGTATTGGAACGTTTTTCTCCAGTTACAACGCGAAGAGGTCTACGGACGTAGGCAAGAGGGTCAAACAAATTCTGGAAGAGCCTCCGAAAGATGTTCTCAGCTGCACCGATGCCGAAGAGCGTATCGTAGTGAACGACCTCTACCCTGATCAGACGGTGGTCATTGGAAAACAACTCCCTGCCTCCTTTAAGGCAGAACTGGAAAAGTTACTAAGGGCTAATGCGGATGTCTTCGCATGGAATTACTCTGACATGACGGGGGTCCCCAGAACTCTCATCATAGACGGAAAGCCCTTCGGCACTAAGCACAAGCTTAATGAGTTCAAACACATTGAACCTATCAAGCAAAAGCGTCGAAGCCTTGCACCTGAAAGGAATGCCGCATCATGCAAGGAAGTGGATGAGCTCGTAACAGCAGGCATACTCAGGGAGGTGAAGTATCAAACCTGGGTAGCCAATCCGGTGATGGTTAAAAAGCATGACGGAGGGTGGCGGATGTGTGTAGACTTCACAGATATCAACAAAGCATGTCCAAAGGACTGCTATCCTCTACCAGAAATCGATTGGAAAGTGGAATCCTTATCGGGGTTTCGACTGAAATGTTTTCTGGATGCTTACAAGGGCTACCATCAGATACAGATGGCGGAAGAGGACGAAGAGAAAACAACCTTTTTTACAGGAAAGGGCGTGTATTGTTACAAGAAGATGCCCTTCGGTTTGAAGAATGCAGGTGCTGCCTACCAAAGGCTAGTGGACAAAGCCTTCAACAAGAAAATAGGTAGGAACCTTGAAGCATATGTAGATGATATGGTCATCAAGAGTAGAATGGAGGAGGACATGCTCTCTGACATAAAGGAAACCTTCGATCAGCTTCGCACCATCAACATGAAGTTAAATCCCAAGAAGTGTTCCTTCGGCGTAGAAGATGGACAATTCTTGGGACACCTGATCACAAAGAAGGGTATTAAGGCCAACCCTTCTAAGGTTAAGGCCATCACAGATTTGTAGCCTTCTAAATCCCTCAAGGACGTACAAAGTCTAAACGGAAAGTTGGCAGCACTCAGCGGATTCCTATCGAAGGGTGCAGACAGATCCCTGCCATTCTTCAAGACACTCAAAGGATGCATGGATAAAAAGACGTTTCAGTGGAGCGAGGATGCCGAAGCTGCCTTTCAAAAGCTCAAGGAGTTCATGGCTATCTTACCTACACTTACCGCCCCAATCAAAGGCGAAGTGTTGTTTATGTACATTGCAGCCTCCTTCAAAAGCATCAGCGCTGTCTTATTAGCGGAAAGGGAAAAGAAGCAAATCCCTATTTACTTCGTTAGCAGAGTTCTACAGGGAGCTGAGCTAAATTACTCAGAGTTAGAGAAGTTAATCTTGGCTTTGGTACATGCTGTGAGGCGCCTTCGAAGGTACTTCCAGGCTCACCCCATAACCGTGCTCACTGACAAGCCTATTAAGCAGATACTTTCGAAGCCAGAGAAATCTGGAAGCATAGCTAAGTGGGCTATCGAGCTAGGAGAACACGAAATTGAGTACAAGGGTAGAAACTCGGTGAAAGGGCAAATATTAGCAGACTTCTTAGTTGAAACACCCTCCGAGCCAAAGCAGGACAATAAAGTTGCCGAGAAGAAGCCTGCGAAGTCGGTCAAAGGTTGGAAGCTTTACACCGATGGAGCCTCTAGCTCCGACGGTTCTGGTGCAGGTTTAATGCTGGTTGACCCTGAAGGAAAGGAGTATACTTATGCACTCCGTTTCGAATTCGATGCTACTAATAATGAAGCGGAGTACGAAGCCTTGCTAGTAGGCCTCCGACTGGCTAAAGACATGGAGGTAAAAGACTTGGCTATTTTTGTTGATTCACAACTGGTGGCCAATCAGATCAAAGGCTCGTACGAAGCAAGGCAGCCTGCGATCAAGCAATACCTGGATAAAGCCAAGGAGATGCTCGAAGGGTTTACATCCTACGACATAGAGCATGTTCGAAGGAACCAAAACAAAAAGGCGGATGCACTTAGCAAACTGGCATCAATGGCATTTGCTCATCTAACTAAGGAGGTTCTAGTCGAAGTATTGGCAGATAGGTCCATCGTCCGAAAGGAGGTGTCTGACGTAATACTGGAGGAAGAGTCAAATTGGATGACTCCAATTAGGGAATACCTAATAAGTGGTATACTGCCGGAGGATCAGAAACTAGCACGAAAGGTTCGCATCAAAGCACCACAATATAGAATCATGGGGAACTACTTATACAGAAGGTCCTTCTTGTCTCCATGGCTTCATTGTGTGAGACCTAGGAAAGCCGCCAACATCATTCAAGAAGTGCACGAAGGGTCTTGCGGGCTACACGCAGGACTTCACTCCATTGTCTCTAAGATCATGAGGATAGGATATTATTGGCCTTCGATGCACAGGGACGCAGTAGAAATTATCCAGAAGTGTGAAGCCTGTCAAGTCCACTCAAGAGTGCCAAGGCTACCAAAACAAGATATGACCTCCGTGACGTCCGCATGGCCTTTCAGCCAATGGGGGATAGATATCATAGGTCCTCTACCAATTGCTCTAGGAGGGGTAAAATTCTTAGTCGTAGCCATCGATTACTTCACGAAATGGGTTGAAGCCAATCCCTTAGCATCAATCACAGGGAGGCACATGGAAAAGTTCGTGTGGGAACACATTATCTGCCGGTTCGGAGTACCCCATATCATCATCTCATATAATGGGAAACAGTTTGCCGAAGGAGTATTTCTGGTGTTTTGTAGAGGCCTGAACATAAAGCAATCTTTCACCTCCGTTTACCATCCTCAAGGTAACGGATATGTGGAGGTTACTAACAGGGACATCATCCAAGGCATAGAACGAAGGCTTGGATACAACCACCATGGTTAGGTAGATGAGCTACCTCAAGTACTCTGGGCTCACAGAACGCACACAAAGTCAAGTCATGGCGAATACACCTTTTAGCTTGACATATGGCACATAAGCTGTCATCCCTTCGGAAGTAAGTGTCGAAACAGAAAGGGTCATGAACTTCGAAGCAGCAGACAACGAAGAAAGACTCCACAGCAACCTAGACCTACTCGAAGAAAGAAGGGAAATAGCCTCGATCAGGGAGGCTATCCATAAACAAAAGATTGAAAAGTACTACAACAGCAGGATTCGGCCTTCGACATTCAAGCCAGGAGAATACGTCCTCTGACTCAACAGCGCAAGTAAAGCTAAGTACCAGGGTAAACTAGGGCCTACATGGGAAGGACCCTACGTAGTTAAGGAAGCATATGGCAACGGAGCCTACAAGCTGGAAACCCTTGATGGAGACGCTATTGATAGGACTTGGAATGGCACTACCTTTCGTAAGTTTTACATATGAAACTTACAATGTCTAAGGACATTTTTAATTTGCTTTCAATCAATGTATTTGCATTCTTCTTACTTGGGGAAAGAAGCATTAATGATAGGCGTCTAGTATTCATTTCTTAAAATGATGTAATCCTCCCTACCAGCTTAATGATATAACACATTTCCCTCAAATCTCTTGTTTCGTTCAATACAACAAAGATTTGTCCACCAAGTCGTTTTTATAAGTTTCAATGTCGAAGGGATGTACAAAGACTAACAATACGTGTTGCTCATATGCTTAACATCCACCTCAACTTCACATTAACTTTCCTACGTGGTCTTAAGGTATTTCAAGCCTTTCGCTATCCAAAGGATTAAAGATGGAGTGGGTCGCAACCCTCTGTCAGCAATTAATTTATACGATTGCTATATTCTTGGTGAAGTAATTACACACAATGAGGCTATGCATCTACCATACACCTTAGGTTGTAAAAAGTTTACATGCAAATGAAACGTAAAGAGAAGAATCAAAGATAGCAACATACAGGCCCTAGTGGCCTTGATGTAGATATTCATTTACGACTAGTTTTACTAGTCCAACAGGCCGTAGCCTTAACGATCAAACAAGCAAGATATTGTCTTAGGCCAAGGCCTTTACCACATACATAAAATGTAAATTGTTTCATTAGGCATATAGCCTGGAAAGAGACACAGACATATTGTTTGAAACAAGGTACATACCCTCTGAGGGATCAAATTACTACCACATGGTAGCCTTCATCAAACTTTGGAATGGGTTGGATCAGCAGAACCTGGGGATGGAACCTTGGGAGATGGTGTCCTCTTCGAAGGAGAGGCAGGCTGGACTTTCCTTGGCTTCTTGGCTAACAGGTCCTCAATAGAGGCCGTTGGATCCTTCGTCGCTTCAGCAAGGAAGGAGAACTCTGCAGTGGATAAGGCATTGCCTACATCATCATATTCCTGCTCATGGGTTGCTCTGTAGTATGGAACATTTGCAAGCTTCACTGGTTCCCCTGTCTCGGCCACCTCCTCCAAAGTGGTACATTTGCCATGAAACATGGCTGCATTCACCAATTTCCCAATCATAATGCCCACATCATCACTATGGTACAGCTCCATGGCGATGTAGGGGATGACTTTGGTCACCAAATCAACCCTATCCTTCTTGAGCATTTTCAAACGAAGGTCCAACCCATCCACCTTCTCCCTAAGCTTGATCTCCTGCTCAACTAGCTTCGCCCTCTCTTTTTCAAGGCCTCCACACTTGGATGTAAGAACGAATATTTGCTCTTTGTAGCCTATGACCTTCGCGCCTTCGAGAGATAGCCTGCTGCACTCAGCTTGGCTTGCAGCTAACTGACCCTTGAGATTTTGTACATCTGCTTTGAGATCTTGATCCAAGGGATTTTTGTCGAAGTCCTCCATAGCTTTTTCACACTTTGCCTGCAGGTCTGCATACTTCTTGTCCCTAGCCTTCTCCCTGGCAAGCATGACGTCCATCTCTTCCCTAGCCTTGGTGACAGCACGAAAAAGCTCCCTTGTTCTGGTGTTGAGCTGATTATCCAACATACACTGTCTAACATAGCTCTTGTCATGAAGATCACATAGCCTTTCCATAAAAATGTTGTCCATCACCCCTTTCCAACTGGATGGAGTCACACACTCAATAAGCAAATGACAAGCTAGGGGGGACGGAAACTCCTTTGTAACAGGGAGTTCTGCAGCATAAATAAACTTGTTAGTATGTTATTATTTGCATCTAATTCTTTGTAACAGGGAAGAAACCTTACCATGAATATCATCTGTACTGGGCCCTTCGATGGCTGGAAACACCACAGCCTTACCCTGGGCACTCTTCTGCCGGGTAGTTCGAGAGGGAGGAGTGGGCAAGATAAGCTTCCTCTTTGATGCAGGCGTAGCAGCCTTCGCGCTCGTACCCTTCCTGCTTCGGACTCTCTCACCAATGCCGGAGGGTCCTACGATAGCCAACTGTTCCTCTGAGGCAGGTTCATCTGAGTCTGCCACATTCTCAACTAGCTGGTCTTCGACATCCATAGGCTCTTTTTCTTTTGAAGGAGGAGCAGATGAAACAGGCTCGATAGGTTGAGCATCAACATCATTATTGTTCACAGACACTGAAGGAGAGCCCACACCATAGCTAACCTCTTGGGGATCCTTCGGGATAAAGCTGACTTCCTTCGCACCACCAGCAACAACGAAATTCCTGAATGACATTTCTGCAAAAAGGAAGAAAAAAGATAAATATCAGAAAGATAAGTTCCTATATCTTATTTTAATAAAAAATTTACATAATTTCTCCACAACAAATAATCTCAGGATGTAACGGAGATCCCTCCCAGCTTTCAGCAAGACCAGCCATAAATAGTATTGGCTCAGGGAATGTTTGACAATTAGCTGGATGACGAGCTAGACGCTAGTACATGGGATTCCTCCTCACAGTATAAGGCAAGGGATCATTAAACCTCTTTTCATCATATTGAAACTCTGGGTTTAGCAAAGCAGGGTATTGTGGAGGAACAATGGTATTTTGGATGTAAAAGAACTTTCCTTTCCAATTTCTGATATTCGTAAAAGGCCTATCAATAAGAATGGGCATATCCCGTTCACCCCTTTTTGTCAATGTTAACCAGTCTCCTCCAGGGTACAAATTAAAGAACCCTCTAAGCACAGTCAATGACGGTTCATACCCACAGGCTTTACACATTACAATGTATGTTGTGAGCTTGGCTAGGCCAAAAGGGTTAAACCTAGATATGTGTACTTCGTAGTACTGAACGAGTTCTAAAATAAGAGGATGCAATGGTATCCTAAGGTTAGAGGTGGTGAATGCATGGGTGTATAAGCCTACACAGTTCTTTGGGGCATCAAAAATACCTAGATTTTTGCTGGGTAACATGATTTTGTATTCTTTAGGAATAGGATAATTAGTAAGGAAAGCTTTAAGCTCTTCCCTAGTCAAGGTGCAACCTTGTTGCTTGATTACAAACTTCTTATTGGTAGACATGGTCCTTCTAATCGACAAAAAAGTATTGAAAATGTAGTAATACGAAGGAATACTTTACCTGTTTGCTCGAAAGCTCGCTCGGAAGGCAGTTTAGCAGGTGTAAAATTTGGGCGTGGGATAAAAATGTGTTAGGGTTTTACTGTTTTTGATTTTATATACCCTCTCACATGTTGAATCCTAGCCCTACACGTGTCCTAAGATATCACCTAACCTCCGGATTTCAAATCCCTTTTATATTTTGAAGGGGCGTTTTGATTTTACCGAGATATGGGTGGTTAGGATAAGTACATGCATTAATTACGGGTCAACATTTACTTGACTTTTCATCTCCGTTCATTTTTGTGACGGAGGGGAGGTTTCGTAGTATTTTTGAGTCGTAAGCAATATTTCTAGTTCGTACATATCACTTTCGACTGGGGGGCTTGATGACGTACCCTCCGATCAGGTCGAAGGACACCCCTTCGACCTCAGTTGAATTTGCATTACGAAGACCCAAGTCTTTCTTCATAAGTCATTGGTGGCGTTGATGCAGGTTTTACTGAACAGGTTTTAATATTTATAAAGTCTCGTTATACCTATGGTCTACCCTAGTGCACTAACGGGCAGTGTACCCGGTCGTGTGTAGTGTAGTAATCGGTAAAGCCGAGGTCGTCCCAAGAGCTATGTGTGTTGGATTATTACTAAGTCTAGGTGTCACAGATTAATAATGGTTTCGATAGGGAATTAATTAATTAAACTACTAAGGCAGAATAAAGCAAATAAAAGCAAATAAATGGTAAAGGGAAAATCAATAGAGGAGAGTGGTGCTAACCTAGTTAATCCTCCTAGCTAGTTATGTCTACGTCTACTTACTTCCAATTACTTCAGGTGGGGTCAAAGTAGAGAGGACAACATTTGGTCAATTCGCCCTAACCTATCAGCAAAGATGCCACCACAGGAGAAGTCAGGTGTCCCCTCATAAGTCCTGTTGTTCCTGGTCCCCTAAGCCAAGTCATTAAGTACCGCTACATGCTAGATTTATAATACTGAGTGCCCGGCTGTTAGGAACTTAGACACTCACCCCCTAATTCTTAAGTTCATCCAAATGGTAGGTAATCAGTTGGTCAAATCGCACAAGTATAAAGGGTCGTCAGTTGATCATATCTTACCCTTCCCGTCTCAGTCCGCTCACCTAGGGTCAGTTGGTCATATCTCCTAGGCAATTGGCCTCTACCGCCATTCAAAACTACCAAACCAAGGGTGGCTACCAATAAACTATGCATGCATACACTTAGAAATAATTGTAACCTCATTTGACCTAATATAGTTACGTTGTAGCCTTTGGGAAGAGTTACGCCGTAACCTTCTGATAAGTTGGTTTTCTGAGTCACGCAATAGTTACGGCGTAATGTGAGAGACGAGTTACGCCGTAACTTCTTCAAAATCAGCATACTATGATAAATCTTTAGATAATTCTCCAATTATGCGTCTCTTTAGCTCCAATGCTTATAATTTACCTGAAAGTGGAAAACAATGGAAAACAAGCGTAAATCCATATAAATGATATAAATTACAAGCATTAACGGGGGAAATTGACACTTAATAATCAGGACTATTTGATGTTATCAAATATCCTCCCACTTGAACTCTACTAGCCCTCAGGTAGACCTTATTAGAAAGATTCCTAAAAAGATATCTCCCAATACCTGGAAAATATAAGTTTACAAATCCCTTATGCTAGAATAAAACAAAGCCGAACACCTCACGAAAGGGGAACAAAACACTCAAATCTCTCAACTATTCTAAGTGTCAATTTCGGGGTGATCACTCAATCGCACAGTCATAGCATGTATTCTATCATAAGCTTGGCGGTTACACAAATCTCCACCACTAGAGTTAAGGGCTAAACAATTCTCGAAGGCAATATGGGTAGACACGACAAAGGTTAAGGGGTGACTCGTCATTACTAACATGTCACGGCGAAGTGGACAAAATCAATGATACATGACCAAATCCATGGGCAAGACACCAAAGATTGCTCGCTGCATCACCTAGACACGCTTCATGACTAAAGGGTAGGATAAGACATGGGATATATAAATGGTGTAAAATAAAAAACAAGCAGGTAGTCTAAATCTATAACCAAGTCATCACCACTTACCGTCCGCCCAAAGTTCAAGCTTTGAAGTCAAGAAACCGGATCATGAAATATAAGGTAGATGTGTCATTAGAGGACGTCGTGATGGGCACACTACCTTTTCTCCAACTGCTGGCATAACTACCAACTCCAATCTTCAAATGTGACCGAGGTGGCCTCCTCGATACTAAATCTATAAAGCTCATAATATAGTGCTTATAACATTGCACTTTACAATAACTAAATCATTACAATTTTTTTTCTTCTTTTTTTCTTTTTTTTTCGAATCACTTTTTTTTTTCATAACAATAATAACTTAAACATAATATCCCCCCACTTGAGATGAACAATGGGAATTCAGGGGTCTTCAATGATCTTCAGGAATGTTGTCGATGAAAGCGTGATTTCCGAACCTTTCCACTCGAACCTTGAACTTAGGCAAATGATGACTTCCCAATCACAAATAAAGACTACAGGGTAGGCTAAGGTGTATAGGTGTATCGAAACAATATATCGGGTTAACAAAATGAAAGGAATGGCTCAGAAGGGTGTATCTAGGGGTATCTTGCACTAAAGGTGAGTGCAACAAAAGAGTTTCACATGGGGGTCGAGAAGTCGAGGTGACTAATCGATAGACACACAATGGTAGGCTGTTTGGGTGATAATTCTATAATATTGCCTTCTAAAACTGAAAAGTCCAAATATATCGAGCTAACTCAACATACCTCATTTATGGTCTCGAAATGATGCAAAGGTCAAGTTCTAAAGTTTACAAGCTACCGGCACACTCATAATTTGGTGGATTTGGGGTAAAATATTGGAAACAGATAAGGCTAATCTCACCATATAATATCAAGGGTTGTATGTGCTCGGCTAAAGTCTAATCTAGTTAGGTTAAGAAAAACATGTCAAAATTTTAAAAAATGGCATAATTTTTCAAAATAAACTAGAAAAACGAGGGCAAAATAATGTTCAAGAGGTAATTCTACTCCCGTCCCCCCACTTGAATTGTAAAAAGTCCCTTTTGTACTAAGCATTAAATAAAAGTGAAGAGAAAAGTAGAATTAGAGCGAGAACTTCCCTGAAATTTTCTCCATAAAGAAAGAAGACCCACGAAAAAGAGACGTGCCTTCGTATAAGCATCATGAACAAACTTCAATCCCTGAAATCACAATACCGACAAGCATAATTCTAAAAAGAAAAAAAATGAAAAATGAAAAACAAACCTAACTCACTTTGGTAGGAATCACGGTTGCATTTAGAACATGCAACAAGCCTTTTAAACCACTTGGTGTCCCAAGTGGACGAGTGAAGTCTCGTGAGGGTTTACAGGGAACACACCCACAAATTTCATTTAAAATACTAATACAAGGTTGTTGTGTTTTAAAATGAAAGAATTAAAGCAGAGAAAGGTTACGTCGTAACTCTTTTAAGGGAGTTACGCCGTAACTAGCAAAACCTGGCATAAGCTGCAAAGCGAGTGATTACGGCGTAACCACATAGATGGTATTACGCTGTAGTTAGTAATGCGTCAAGAATTCTGCTGCTAAAAAGTAGGTTACGGCGTAATCACATAGATGAGTTACGCTGTAACTCTAGTCAGATCAGCAAACTGCAGCAACAATTACTTTCCTCGTTTCCTGCGAAAATGGTTAGAAAACACAAAACCCTACAGAAATGGAAATAAAACAAAAGAAAGGGATAATTCGGGTTGTCTCCCGAAAGAGCACTTTTCTTTATTTACGAGTCTTTAAGTTAGACTCAGAGCCACGGGGCTAACAGTGCTTGTTGATCATTTCGTGGATATGGCAATCTCCACGTTGGATCCAACTTACCAAATTCTCATCCCGTTTGTAGTCATCCCCTAATTCTAAACAGCCCGAGTAGAAACTCTTGATTTTCTGGTAAGGGTGGTCAATACCTTTCTCTTTGTCTTCCTCACTGATATCGAGCAGTGGTTGGGCTTGGCTTAACTGCCTCTTGGTCCAATTTTTAAAGTTCTTGATCGTTCTCAGCATTTTGAAAATAGTCGTATCATCGTTTATCTTCAGCCATACTAACCCTTCTTTTTCGTTTTTATCTAACCCTGACATTTTCTGAAAAGGCTTTCCTAAAATTACTCCCGTAAGTCCATCTTCCAAAAATTCGCTTACGTCGTCTAAAACCATAAAGTCCACCAAAAATGAATGAGTTCCAATGAAGACATGGATGTTAGTTGCAAACCCAAGAAAGTCATTTCCCTTATATTCTAATTCTTTCTTCATAAATCGGTTGTAGCATTATTTCGACATCATGTTTACTGGGGAAGTAGTGTCAATAAATGGGTGGAAGTCGATGAACCCGATTTTGCATGAGATCTTGAGATAAAAGGGGTTTCTATGATGTATGCGGGTTCCTACCTCATGAAATCTAGGATGATTGGTTTGCGAAAAAGCCTTAACAGAGTTATCTTGCCAATTAGCCATCTCGACGTCACTTGAGAGATCTTCAACACTTAATCCTAAATTATTCTCTTCCTCAAAGTTGACGAAAACATCAAAATCTCATCTCGAATCAACCTCGCCAGGATCCGGGGGGTCGCTAAGAAATTCTTCTAAAGCGTCACCAAAACTGCCTACTGGGTCAATTTCACATACCTTTTCCGGGGTAGACAAGTGTTCATTAGGTCTGAACGTTGCAATTTCTCCATTAGCTTCAAGAGTTAACTTTTCAGCAAAGACATCCACCTTAGTATGGGCAGTGGCAAGCATAGGCCTACCTAAAATGACAGGTATTCTGTTGTCTTCCGGAATGTCAAGAATCACAAAATCTACTGGGAAAAGGAATTTCTTAATTTTCACCAACACATTTTCAACGATGCCCAACGGCGATTGCATAAATCGATCTGCCATTTCAATTTTCATCTTGGCCGGCTTTAGGTCACCAATCCCCATACGCAAAAACATCGAACGAGGCATTATACTAATACTAGCTCCAAGATCAGCTAGGGCATTACACATTTTTAGACTCCCGATCAAGCAAGGGAGAGTGAAACATCCCGGATCTTTTTCCTTTTGTGGTAGCTCGTTTCTCAAAACTGCTGAACATCTTTCGTTGAGGTGAATTGTCTCATCATTGCTTAATTCTTGCGGAATATCATCATGATTAGTTTTAATAGAATTATTGATAGGGAAGTTTACCGGTAAAGCTTGGTCCAGAAGTGACTGTCTTTCCATGCTGATTCGTCGCTTAACTTTTTCCGAAAAGGTCATGGGTTTTTCAAGGATAGTTTCTACAGTGTGGACAACTTCCTCCTCTCGAGCTGCTAGGTAATCAGAGATGGCTTCTGAACACGAGCTAACACTCTTCTCCAATCTCTTGATCCTATCATCGTGAATCTTGAGAGAAGAGATTGTATTATCCACGAATGTTTTCATCAATTTTTCAATCCTATCATCTCATTATCTTGATTCTTTGATGTGGTCAAGAATATTTTTCTCAAGATCGCTCCCAGTTTTGGTCCCAAACACACTCTTAACCCTCTCAACCCTGCATGCTTCAGCTTCTCTTTCTAACCTTCATTTTTCAAAAATTTCCCCATAATTGTATTCTTGTTTTGTTATCGTCTTCATTACCTTATGATCGAAATTGTCTCTCGGTCCGTACCCTGTATCCATATGCCACTTGTAGAAATGTTCAGAAATCCGTTGAATACATTCCAGGGCTTGGTCAGGAGTCATGCCAGGATTAGGTATCGGTTAATCGAGAAGTTCTCGTGTTAGCGCATTAATCCCATGATAGAAGACGTAGACGATCTGATGTTTGTTTAAATTATGGGTAGGGCATCGATAGAGTAGCTCATTAAATCTTTCCCACGCTTGGTAAAGCGTTTCTTCTCCAACCTGAACGAATTGATAGATTTTCCCAAGAAGCTTGGCCATTTTTTAAGGAGGGCAAAATTGTTGGACGAACTCTTTTCTTAGTTTATATCATGCTCCTTTACAATCGTTAGGGAGTTTGTTATACCATATTTTCACTGTCCCAGTAAGAGTCATAGGAAAAATCCTTGCAGTGACCGAATAGCTCGGAGTACCTCTAACGTTGAAAAGAGATGATAAGTGGAGAACTTCTTCAACATGATCCTGAACGTCCTCATCTTCATCTCCAGAAAACTTAAGTTCGTGTAACTCTCGAATAATATGATCTGGAGTAGAGTATTTTTCAGTATGAGAATCTTGTGTGAAGCTTCGTTGGCAGTTCTCATTTGGTCGCTCCAAATACTGCTCCATAGTTAGGTCATCGATATTATTTTCATTGATGACCTCCGGTTTTGTGTCAGACTAGTCTGATTCGTAAAATGAGAAGATGTTGTGAATAGGAACCGGAGAGTAAACCTTCCTTGTCCGAAATTGCTTCTCCGGGTCGTCGAATGGGGTGGCCAGAAAAGGCCTCGAGCTGCGAGTCTTGTATCCTGACATTTAAGAAAGAAAATTAAAAATAGACTTAATATGAAATCCTAAAATAGCTCACCGGCAGCGGCGCAAAAAATTTATGATGCAGGTTTTACTGACCAGGTTTTAATATTTATAAAGTCGCGTTATACCTATGGTCTACCCTAGTGCACTAACGGGCAGTGTACCCGGTCGTGTGTAGTGTAGTAATCGGTAAAGCCGAGGTCGTCCCAAGAGCTATGTGTGTTGGATTATTACTAAGTCTAGGTGTCACAGATTAATAATGGTTTCGATAGAGAATTAATTAATTAAACTACTAAGGCAGAATAAAGCAAATAAAAGCAAATAAATGGTAAAGGGAAAATCAATAGAGGAGAGTGGTGCTAACCTAGTTAATCCTCCTAGCTAGTTATGTCTACGTCTACTTACTTCCAATTACTTCAGGTGGGGTCAAAGTAGAGAGGACAACATTTGGTCAATTCGCCCTAACCTATCAGCAAAGATGCCACCACAGGAGAAGTCAGGTGTCCCCTCATAAGTCCTGTTGTTCCTGGTCCCCTAAGCCAAGTCATTAAGTACTGCTACATGCTAGATTTATAATAGTGAGTGCCCGACTGTTAGGATCTTAGACACTCACCCCCTAATTCTTAAGTTCATCCAAATGGTAGGTGATCAGTTGGTCAAATCGCACAAGTATAAAGGGTCGTCAGTTGGTCATATCTTACCCTTCCCGTCTCAGTCCGCTCACCTAGGGTCAGTTGGTCATATCTCCTAGGCAATTGGCCTCTACCACCATTCAAAACTACCAAACCAAGGGTGGCTACCAATAAACTATGCATGCATACACTTAGAAATAATTGTACGGAAGTAAAGTAAACGCAAACAAAACAATTAAGGAATCATAACTAGGCCAGCACCAAGAGGTGCTTAGCCGCTCATATTAATCATACAAACCAATTCAATATTCAAAGGTACGAAATACATGAATTGAAAGTAAAGAAAATATAAAATGCTAATGATTATCGTAGGGGAGTGATTTCTCCCTTAGAGACAGCTCCGTATGCTCCTCTAGACCTGCCTTGAGCTTTTTCCCACGTTCTCTAGTTGCTGTGTATGGAATGGGATGATTAGAAATGCTGGAATTCGTGGGGTATTTATAGGCCAGATCTGGGTTACTGCGTAACTATAACAAGAGTTACGCCGTAACCTTCAACTCCTTCGTATTTTGCACTAGATCTGCTAGTTACGACGTAACCTAATAAGTGGTTACGCCGTAGTCTTCAATAAACTTGGTTACGCCATAGTTGATGAAATAGTTACGGCGTAAGTATCAGCGGCGTGGAACCTCATTTGACCTAATATAGTTACGTCATAGCCTTTGGGAAGAGTTACGCCGTAACCTTCTGATAAGTTGGTTTTCTGAGTCACGCAATAGTTACGGCGTAATGTGAGAGACGAGTTACGCCGTAACTTCTTCAAAATCAGCATACTATGATAAATCTTTAGATAATTCTCCAATTCCGCGTCTCTTTAGCTCCAATGCTCCTAATTTACCTGAAAGTGGAAAACAATGGAAAACAAGCGTAAATCCATATAAATGATATAAATTACAAGCATTAACGGGGGAAATTGACACTTAATAATCAGGACTATTTGATGTTATCAGGCGTAAAATCATTCATCATTGACATGGTTACTAGTTGGGAATTCGCCAGCCGAAGACCTATGCCCTTCGGAGTCTTCTCTTGAAGGCACCAAGACAAAGGAGAGCATTGACTTGGTCTTCCCCCACGTTCCCACTATCTCCTTAGCTTCCCCGCCAAGACAGAGAGAGTGGGGATGAAGCCCTAGCGGTTACCACAATCATGGGATGCCTCCATGATCTCCGAAACGTGTGCTAACACTCTCCAAGCTTATTTCTTCATTTATAAATAGGTTGGACGAGTCATTTCAATGGTATGTTCACTCACCACAGTATTTCACATACTCTACATTACTTACAACACATATCACATACTTACTCTCACGCCAGAGGTGGTTCGCAGGGCCCAAACCTTGCGCAATCACTTAACGAAGTGTCTACTATTTCTTATTGCAAATTGGCTACAAGTTTGGCGCAAGCTTATCACCCCTCATACCCTTCGATCACCATTGAAGGCATGGTCATACGAATTATTGTACAATCATATATATTAGTTTGACTAGGGAAAAAATCCATGTACAAGCTACACTACTCACTCACAGCCCTTCTATAATACTCCTCTATAATACATTCTTTTATTAATGTAAAATATGTATCTCATATAAACCATAATTCCCTCCAACATGTTTTACTCGGGTCCTCTCAGGATTAGTGGCGTAAAACCACATATGAAATGTGAGTTACCAATGGGGAATCGCCACCCGAGAAATTACATCCCTCAATAAACCCTCCCGTAATAGTTGTCACATCACATATCGTCAAAGTAAACCCTTTACCATAATGAATGTTAGCAGAAACATGAGCCTGATTATAGTGAAATAGTCAAAGAATCATTCCTGTAATCTCGACTCGTGATTCTATGCTTCATCATTGTATGATTTACATAAATACATACGTGGCACTACTAATAAGACCATCCATAATGGAGGATTTGTGATGGCGTTGTGAGCTCAAAATACCAGGGAACACCGCCCCCATGGCGTTTTGGACAAAAACTTTGCCAACAAAACGATGCAGCTTCGAGGTGTTTGAGGCAAAAAGGATTCTCTCTCCATTTTCTCTTTCCTCTCTACCAATCATATTTTTTTCTCTACCCTCCCTCTCTTACTTTTTATTTAAAAAACTAATTTAAAAATAATAATTATATGTAATAATAATAACAATTATATAAAACTACTCACACTACTCCACTTCTTTTTAAAAAGTCACAATGTTGACGAGTTTTTTGTTTGACCATGTTACTTTTAAAAATACTTTAACAAAACATAGTAGTTTCAAATTTATTTAACAAATGATAGTAGTTTCAAATTTATTTATTATTTTTTACATATGACTAAAGAAAAAAAGGGAAAAAAGAAACCAAAAGTCATCCATATAAAAAATAGGAGGATGAGGATACTTTCATGTTCATTTGAACATGAGAGGTAATATTGTGCTTTAGTGATTGTACATTGTCATTATTGCAAAACAAGCACAACATTATTTTAATCCAAATGTACAATCACAAAAGCACAACATTACCTATCATGTTCACATGAACATGAGAGGATCCTTATCCAAAATAGGAACAGAAAAGCTCAAAACCTCTATTAATACAAATATCGTCATTAAACGTTATTTATATTTTTTATCTTTATCCAAGTTTTGTTAACGACAAAAGTAAATTTAATTTTTATAAAGCTTAAAGCTTGTCAAGTTTAATAGATATTAAAACAAGCTTTTACAAATAATATCTTCATCACTCAAGCATTTACATTGTGATTAATCATATCTTGATATGAATCTAAACAATAATGTATGATAGTAGTTTTTAGTTCAAGAATGTTTTGGTTTCTTAAAAATAGAAAAACAAACACATAACATCATGTGATTCATCATTGAAATCCTTAGAAGATTTCACTAGATACTTTGTGTAGATTTAGGCTCTACATATCTTACACAATCTTGCATAGATATGGTTGACTTTGGCAAGATTTTGAGATCTTGCTGTCAGACCTCGGTGGCACCAAATATTAACACGGGCGGAACCCTTTCAAGGGTTCCGTGGTCTGTGGTGCTTGCTGATGTTTTTGGCTATAAATAGCAAAGCCAAACCAAGTAGTTTTTCATCTCTTTCTATCATATTCTCATACATTCCTTCTCTCTAACATCTCTAACTCAGTTTCATATCATATTAGTGATCTCTTTTGTAGCAAAGAAGATCAAGATACATTAAAGCTTTAACAAGAAGTTGGAAGTCTTGTTTGTTTGTTGTTGTATGATCTTCTGTTGATTCATACATCATTGTTGTACCAAACCATCATAATCTTGTGAGTGTGAGTGGTTAGTATTTTAGTCCTTAAAATACATTGTGTGTGGGAGTGGTTGTACCCTTGAAAAGAACTCGACATCTAGCTTAGTGTCGAAAATAGTGTGTAAGCGAAGTGTAAAGGTTTCTCCGCCGGTGAAAGGAGCTTGTTGACTAGTGAAGTTAAACTCTCGAGTGTGAGACTCGGGGAGTGGAGTAGGGCAAGGAAAAAGAGTCCTTGTAGACCGAACCACTATAAACAACTTGTTGTGGTTTGATTGTTTCTTTCCTTATCTACTCTTTATATATTGTGTGTATATTTTACTAACATATCTAAGATCAATATCAATTGATCTTTCAATAAGTTTCAAAACAAAGTTTTTAATCGGTAAACTATTCAACCCCCTTCTAGTTTTCCACAATTGGTACCAGAGCCTCGTTGCTCAAGAAATTCTAAAATATATTGTATTTTATAAACTTGAAACGATCCATGGATTCTGAAAACTTTAAAGAAGGGCAATATATGCAAATACCACCACACTTTGAAACCAATGGATTTATCTATTGGAAAAACCGTTTTGAAACATATGTAAAATCAAAATATATAGATCTTTGGTTTGTTATTGTTAAAGGGGATTTTAGTTCTACAATAAAAGATATTTCCGTTGATGAACAAAAGAAACTAATTGCTAAAAATTATGAAGCTAAAATGATGCTTTATAATGCTTTGCCTAGAAAAGAATATGAAAGAATTTTTATGCGTGAAACCGCCAAAGATATTTGGGAATCTTTGATTGTTACACATCAAGGAAATTCACAAGTCAAGGATAACAAAATTGATCTTCTTGTTCAACAATATGAACAATTCGTTATCCCTGAAGATGAAACCATTGATTGTGGCTTTGCTCGCTTTAATACTATTATTACATCACTTAAAGCACTTGGTGAATCTTTTCGTAGTAAGAACTTTGTCAGGAAATTTCTTAGAGCACTTCATCCGAAGTGTTGAGCTAAAGTGACGGCTATTGAAGAATCAAAAGATCTCTCAAAAATGCCACTAGACGAGCTAATCGGAAACCTCAAAGTACACAAAATGGTGATGGAGAAAGATTTGGAAATCATCAAAGGAAAAAGAGAGAAAATCAAATCCGTTGCTCTAAAAGCAAGAACGGAATCAAGTGATGATGACGAATCTTGCTCCGGTAGTGAAGATGAGGAGTATGCCATGGCCGTTAGAGATTTCAAAAAGTTCTTTAGAAGAAGAGGAAAGTTTGTAAGACAACCTCGAGAAGAAAAGAAGCCATTCCGAAAAGATCAGGATGAAAAAAAGGGTAAAGGTGAAAGAAAGTGTTTTAGATGCGGTGATGCAAGTCATCTAATAGGAGATTGTCCCAAGCCACCTAAAAGCAAAACTCAACGAGCTTTTGTAAGTGGTGCTTGGAGCGATAGTGAGGATGGTGAAGAGTCAAGCAAGGATGAGATCGCTCAATTGTGTTAGCTTAGTCTAAAAATCATAACTAAAAATAAATTTTTAAAGACTAAAAAGGAATTTTTAGAAAATGAAGTCTATGAGTTAAAAGAAAAGGCAAAACGATTAGAAAAGGGAAAAACAAATGACGATGGTTGCAAATCATGTCAAGAGCTTAACCTTGAAATAGAAAAACTAAAGCTCACACAAGATGTTCTAATCGAACATAATTCTAAATTTAAAAGGTTTAACAAAAACATTGCTTGTGCCGATGAAATAGTTAGAATTCGAAAAACACTAGGAAACATGAATGGGCTAGGATTTAATGAGATGTTAATTCCAAAGAGTCAAACCAAAACGGCCGAAAAAGACAAACAAACTATCAAAACTGCTGCAATACAGCACGGACCAGACGTACCCAAAATAAGGGTTCCGTCCTTTGTAAAAACTGGTGCCGTGGGGACTGCAGCAGGACAGAATGTTTGTGATACGGACCATAGTGAATTTGTCAAAGTAACAAAGAAAACCAAGGATAGTGTTAAACTAAAACCTGCTGTTACATCAGGAGTATGACTTGCTAAAAATGAATTTAGATAAAAAACTACTCAACAACGACATAAAACACCTTCTGCCAAATGCCTCTTTCCTAAAAGCAACCACAACATGCAACCCAACTATCAACATAACGGTTGGAATCAAAACTTCCCTAGACCATATCAAACTCCAGATTACATGCCATGGAACTCTTACCCATCATTTCCATACATAAACCAAGTAAATGGTATGTTTAACCCAAACGGACCCATGAGATATTGGGGACCAAACGCTTGAGTTATTTGTGTCTTAGTTATGCTTGAAAGTTGGATTGGAACCTGATGAGTGGATAAAAGATAGTGGATGCTCACGACACATGACGGGCAACAAAAGCCTCTTCTCAACATACCAAGAGTATGACGGAGGTAATGTCACTTTTGGTAGCAATCTTAAAAGCAAAATCATTGGCAAAGGTACGATCGCTCATAACTCCCTAACTATTGAAAATGTTGCTCATGTTGATAGGTTAGGAGTTAATCTACTTAGTATTAGCCAATTATGTGATAAAATGTATAAAGTACTATTTGAAGAAAATGGTAGTAAAATACTAAAAGATGGTATAACCATAGCTACAGGAGTTAGGAAAAATAATAATACGTCATGAAAATAGATAAAACATCTAATGACAAACTTTGTCTAACAACTTTAGATGGTAGCTCAACTCTATGGCATAGACGTTTGGGTCACGCTAATATGAGACTCATACAAAACCTGTCTTCAAAAGAGTTAGTTAGGAATTTACCAAAACTAAAATATGACCAACATTTTTGCGACGCTTGCAAAATTGGTAAACAAACCCATAGTAGCCATAAGGCTAAAAACATGGTATCCACATCTAAGTGTCTAGAACTTTTGCATATGGACTTGTTTGGTCCATCCGCTATAAGAAGCTATGGAGGCAACTTATATACTTTGGTCATAGTAGATGATTACTCAAGGTTTACTTGGACGTTGTTTTTGAAAACCAAAAATGAAGCTTTTGATAAATTTGAAATTCTTAGCAAGAAAGTTCAAAATCAACTATGTGTTAAAATTGTGTCAATCCGAACGGATCATGGTCGTGAATTTGACAATGAAACACAATTTGGAAACTTTTGTGATACAAATGGTATAACACACAACTTCTCGGCTCCTCGAACACCTCAATCAAATGGAGTTGTAGAATGTAAAAATAGAACCATTCAAGAAATGAGTAGAACAATGCTTAATGAACAAAACATTCCTCAAACGTTTTGGTGTAACGCCGTTGACACCTCTACATATATTTTAAATAGAGTCCTAATACGTCCTTTCTTAAACAAAACATCATATGAGCTTTATAAAGGTAAAAAGCCAACTTTAGGATATTTTAGAGTATTTGGATGTAAATGTTTCATTCTTAATACTAAAGATTATCTCACCAAGTTTGACCCAAAGTCTTATGAAGGTGTATTTCTTGGTTACTCTAAAACTAGTAAAGCTTACATTGTCTTAAACAAAGAAACAATGAGAGTCGAGGAATCATTGAACATAACATTCGATGAAAGTCCACCTCCCTCTAAGACATCACCTTTGGTAAATGATGACTTAGTTGAAAGTCAACTTGTAGAAGGTCAAGAAATAATTGAAAATGACAAGGAAGATGAACCATTAAATAATGAAATTATTAACATCAAAGAATCCAAAAGTCATCCTTTAAAAAAGGTCATAGGACAACTTAATCAAATAACCTTAAGGTCACAAGCCCAAAATCAAAGTAAACATTTTTGTTTTGTATCTACCATTGAACCGAAAAACATAAATGAAGCAATAAAAGATGAATCTTGGGTAATTGCTATGCAAGAAGAGCTAAACCAATTCGTTAGAAATGATGTTTGGAAGTTAGTTCCAAAACCTAAAGATTAAACTATAATTGGAACGAAATGGGTTTTTCGAAATAAAATGGATGAAAATTGTGTAGTGTCTAGAAACAAAGCTAGGCTTGTCGCACAAGGTTATAATCAACAAGAGGGGATTGATTATGATGAAACTTATGCACCGGTAGCTAGGCTCGAGTCTATTAGAATCTTACTTGCATATGCATGTGCTTATGATTTTAAATTATTTCAAATGGATGTTAAGATTACATTTCTTAATGGGTTTATTAACGAAGAAGTATATGTTGCTCAACCTCCCAGTTTTACCAACTTTGAGAAACCACATCATGTCTTAAAACTCAAGAAAGCATTATACGGTCTTAAGCAAGCACCAAAATCTTGGTACGATAGACTTAAGACTTTTCTTGTTGAAAACAAATACACCATGGGATTAGTAGATAATACTCTTTTTACCAAGAAAAAGGAATCACATATTATCATTGTTCAAATATATGTTGATGCCATCATATTCGAATCAGCTTGTCAAGAGCTATGTGATGATTTCTCTAAAATCATGCACGATGAGTTTGAGATGAGTATGATGGGTGAATTAAACTTCTTTCTAGGACTTCAAATTAAACAATTAGAAGATGGCTTATTCTTTAACCAATCTAAATATATAAAAGATATGCTTAAGAAATTTGGTCTTGAAGACTCAAAACCAACTAAGACACCCATGTCCTCAGACACTAAACTCACCAAGGATGAGGAAGGTGAATCGGTAGATAACACTAAATATAGAGGAATGATCGGTAGCTTACTCAATCTCACGGCTAGTAGACCCTACATTATGTTTAGTGTTTGTCTATGTGCTCGCTTTCAAGAAAATCCAAAGGTATCACACTTAGAAGCCTTGAAAAGGATATTTAGATACATTAAGGGAATGACATGTTTAGGATTATGGTATCCCAAAGGAACGGGTGTAGAAACTATAGTGTATGCCGATTCGGATCATGCCGGTGACTATGTCGATAGAAAAAGTACAAGTGGTATTTGCACTTTTGTCGGACATTGTCTCACCTCATGGTTTGCAAAGAAGCAAACGGCTTTAGCTACCTCAACTACTGAAGCCGAGTATGTCTCAGCCGGAAAAGCATGTCAACAAGCTCTTTAGATGAAGTAAGCTCTCGTGGATTATGGAATTCATCTCAACGATATCGTTATATTTTGCGACAACAAAGGAGCTATTGATCTCAACAAAAATCCCGTCCAAACATGCTCGTACAAAGCATATTGAAATCCGTCATCACTTTCTTCACGACAATGTTCAAAAAGGAAACATCTCAATTGAGAAAGTATCCTCCGAAGACAACATTGCTGACATTCTAACCAAGCCTCTCAAACGAGAACCATTTAATCTCCTTAGACTTGGTTTGGGGTTAATGGAACCAAACATGTAGGTTAAACATAGTCTAAACCTTAGAATAAACAAAACAAAACAAATTTGTTTGAAACTGCTACTGTTCCCACGGCACCAAACGACAACAAAGGCGGAACCAATTTTTTGGTGCCGTCTGGTCCGTGGTGACTACAGTTGCAAAAATGCTACCTACAAAACATCTTCTTCCTCAGAACCCACTTTACCAAAACGTGTAAACATTAGACCTAACTCATTATTGACATTTTTTCATCCACAAATCACTGAAGATAACATAATTGTAAGTATCCTAACTACATTTTATCTCTTAATTCTGAGTCTAGGATTCTAATTTGTGCACAAAATCATTACATGGGGTTTATGTATATTCTTGTACAAAACATGGTTCAATTGGCAAATTGCATAACTAGTCATTGAAATTAGGTACTACATTGTCACATTGCATAAAAAATTCATGTTTCCCACTAATCAAAAGGTAATGACTATAAGGTTTTATTCAAATAACCAAACACCCCATGTCAAAAAAATTTGAAAGCTTCTCACCTGTAGGAAAACAATTTTTCATTGTTAATACAAATAGAATCGTTAATTTTTCATCACTTGCATGCTCTTGAATACTAAAGGTATTGCATAACTAATATGCATTCCTAGGTATATTCAAATGAAGCCACATTGAATTAGGAGCGTTTGGGTTATCTCATGACGTTTGCCAAACGAACCCACTAAAAACCATTTTATGCATAAAATGAGTCGAGATAACCGCAACTCCAAATCGTTTTCATATAGGCACACACTAGAACCAAAATGTTAAGTTTATTCTCATTTTTAACATATAAATTCTTGCTCATAGGAATAACCATGGTAGCCGCAAGATTCTGTGATCACAAGGATACCCTTAACTACATTCTCAAACATCAAAAAACAGATGGACTTTCCAAGGAACAAGTCGAAATATTTAAGAGTCTAGAAAAAAGGTACTTCCATGAGGGTAGAACCATTCACTCCTCTTTTTTCGACAATACCAATCTCCGTCAAGAACTAGCCGCATTCAATTCGATTGTCTCCTTGACATCGATGAACCTATTTGTCCTAGGTTTGTGTTAGAGTTCTATGCTAGTGTCACTGGTTTCATTGATGAAGAAGATGAGTTTAACCTTAGGTTTAGGATCAATCAAAACGACTACACCATCTCCTTAACCCAATTTGCTCAAGTGCTAGGAATTCCCAACCGAGGGACATGTGTCTACTCGGATAAGTGGTCACTCACTATCCGAGTAGACACATGTCCACCCGTCAACCATTCAATTTATCCTACTACATTGCTAGGAGAACGATTGACATTCCAACTCAAGGATCAGTTGCTCTTCCTTACGGGATGCTTCTCACCCATCTCTATAGAGCCTTTGCCCAATTCCACCAAGCCCATAAGGGTTGCAGCTTGACTATGAGCTCATCTCTCACATCTTTGTGCCCTTGAGTGACGAGCGAGTGCCTAAGACAAAAGGCAAAAGAGCAAAACCTCCAACTCCATCATCATCATCATCAAATAGCTCCGAGGGTGGTCTTTCAAATTCTCGCCTTCCACCTCATGAGTATTATGCGTCTCTTCCCGAGATTTAGAATGAATCATCGGAGTTCAAGCAAACCAAAGGGATGTTCAAGTACCTTGGTAGGATGATGAACAAGATTTACAAGAAGTTGGACAAGTGTGGGTCCTTTTAAGGAGTGTTTGGAACAAGACATTAACTTTAATGTTTGATACAATTTGGTTGATTTTAATTTGTAGGATGATAATATAACTCAAAACAATGATGTATGCTAACAATTTCATGCAGGGAGATAGCACAAGTGTGTTATCAAATTTTACCCATTTTTTATTTTAATATGAAAATCGTTAGCCCTTGGTCAAAGTCTATGCTCCACTATGTTTTTGTATGTGTTATTTACTTTTCCTAACTAGAAATAATTAATGTCACATGTTTTGAGCAAACTTTCAGGTTTCGAAAAAGTCCCCGACCCTTAAAAACCTGTTCTGTGGTGATTTCTGGTGTCCACGGATCAGACGGCACCAAATATTTGGTACCGTCTGTTGTAAAAATTGGTACCGCTGTACCTGTACAGGCGGACCAGGCGGCACCTTTTTTTGGGTTCCGCATGTGTAATTTTTTGGTGCCGTGGATCCTACAGGTAATTTTCTGAATTTCGCTTATTTTGACATTCCAAATTACCATACATTGCTTCTAAGTTAATCTTAACTAGTTATTACCCATATTAGAACTAGTATAACACACTTAGGCACATAGGATATCCATTTCCCACCAAAATTCAAAAATTTCAAAAATCCACCCAAGGAGCCCTTTTGCATAAAGGAAGGAACCAAAAATTTGGTTCCTTGCAATCCGTGGATAGTCTGATTGTTAGGATCTCATAATCATTAGAACACATTTATTGCAAATCTTTGTCTCTCCACTCCATCCTTCTTGTATGGATTGACTTGGGTGATATGACTAGCATTAAACCCACCTCAAAATCATTAGAAACCTCATCTCTTCTATGGTTTAACATCAAATCAAACACACTTCTCCATAATTCTCCATTCCTATAAATTAAGAGCTTTTACCATGATCATCTTCACACCTTCTCAATTCTCACCATCTACTAGCAAAAGCTTAAGTCAAAATGACAAAAACTTCACCATCAACCAAGCCTTGCAAGAAAACCGCTAGAATTAGCGTAAGACCTTGTTTCTTTGTCAACATAAGTTCTTCTTCCGAGTCATCTCCACTAACCATCTCATCTCCCATAAGGGATGACACAAACCTCACTTTGGCTACTCCTACACCACCTCCACAATCACCTATAACTATCACTACTCTACCACCAACAAAGACTCCTAGCTCACCACCACCGGCTCCCATCCAAACATCAAAACCACCATCACCTCCAAAATCTCCAACACTCATCCCATTGGAGTTATTCTCCACACCACCTACATCTCCAAATCCATTTTTGGAAGACTTGGAGGACTTGCCTCCTAGGGCCAATCATCCACCACCACTACCATCTTTGGTACTATTTAGCGGATTGCTCATGAGTCTCCAAGACCGTCATTTGACCCAAATGCCTCGTTAGGGCCAAGACCTCTTCTTTTCCACCCTATCCACAAGGAAATCCATGGTCCTTTGTATGGGGATCAACCACTTCCTACATCAACATCTCCTCACATAGAGGACATTGAGGAATCCATGTGGGAAGATCATCTCACAAAAGAAGAGATTCAAGCCGAACTCCAACATCTCCACCAATTTTCTAATATGGTGGATTCTCACCTAAGTGATGTTATGCAAATGCAAAGTGCTTTGCTAGCCTCCATAATCACCACTCCAAACACCAACACCAACACCTCCACCATTCCACCACCACAAAATCATCAACCATGCTACCCTCCTAGGCATGGTTGCTCCAATTGTGAGCAAACTGCCCAAATAACCAAAAGGACCCGGGTGATGGTCCATGAGCTTCAAGAGGAAATGAGGTTCATCCTCAATCACATCCTAGAGTGCCTCAATGCTCTTGCTTATCCACCACCTCAATAGGAGGGTCCTAGCTTATTTCTTTTAAGCACTTTTTATTTTTCTAGGATTTTTCTTTTTTTTATTTTTTATTTTTTAGGATATTTTCTTTTTTAAGATTTTATCATTGTATTAAACACTTCATTGTGTTCTCCTTTCATGATTCTTAAATCATGAAAAATTTTAACGAATGAGTGGTGTTTCCTATATTGTTGTTGCTTGTTACATGGTGTTTGGAAATGCTTGTGATGATGCTTATAACTAACA
Source organism: Chrysanthemum seticuspe (assembly GCA_019973895.1). Classification (NCBI taxonomy): domain Eukaryota; kingdom Viridiplantae; phylum Streptophyta; class Magnoliopsida; order Asterales; family Asteraceae; genus Chrysanthemum; species Chrysanthemum seticuspe. The sequence goes on along the minus strand of BPTQ01000002.1, from coordinate 233,454,186 downwards.
ACTTTTTTGTAGCTTTTTCACAATCCATGTATCTTTCTCTTGGCACCCAATTTAGGGGGAGCATTGGTCAAGGGGGAGATAATGGCTCGGGCTCATTACACATTCCGCCTCACTTATTCTTTTTGTTGAGACAAAAAGGGGGAGATTATATTTAACTTTCTGAAAAAGTCAACTGCATCTATGACTTTCTGAAAAAGTCAACATCATGCTTCATTGGTTATATTTGACTTTCTAAAAAGTCAACTTCACACTTTAACTTTCTGAAAAAGTCAACATTATGCTTCAACTAGTGAAGACTTTGACTTTCGGAAAAGTCAACATCATGTCTAAATTAGACATACTTACATTATCATTTTTATCTTTCAAGTTCTAAAACTAATATTTTTATAGATCTTGTACAATCTTTACATCATTTATAAAAATAAAATTTATGTTTTGTCCTCAACAAAAAGGGGGAGATTGTTAATACAAATATCGTCATTAAACGTTATTTATATTTTTTATCTTTATCCAAGTTTTGTTTACGACAAAAGTAAATTTAATTTTTATAAAGCTTAAAGCTTGTCAAGTTTAATAGATATTAAAACAAGCTTTTACAAATAATATCTTCATCACTCAAGCATTTACATTGTAATTAATCATATCTTGATATGAATCTAAACCATAATGTATGATAGTAGTTTTTAGTTCAAGAATATTTTGGTTTCTTAAAAACTAAACATTACATTTGTATTTACATATTTCTAAAAATAGAAGAACAAACACATGACATCATGTGATGCATCATTGAGGTCCTTAGAAGATTTCATTAGATACTTTGTGTAGGTTTAGGCTATACATATTTTACACAATCTTGCATAGATATGGTTGACTTTGGCAAGATTTTGAGATCTGGCTGTCAGACCTCGACGGCACCAAATATTAACACGGGCGGAACCCTTTCAAGGGTTCCGTGGTTCGTGGTGCTTGCTAATGTTTTTGGCTATAAATAGCTAAGCCAAACCAAGTAGTTTTTCATCCCTTTCTATCATATTCTCATACATTCCTTCTCTCTAACATCTCTAACTCAGTTTCATATCATATTAGTGATCTCTTTTGTAGCAAAGAAGATCAAGATACATTCAAGCTTCAACAAGAAGTTGGAAGTCTTGTTTGTTTGTTGTTGTATGATCTTATGTTGATTCATACATCATAGTTGTACCAAACCATCATAATCTTGTGAGTGTGAGTAGTTAATATTTTAGTCCTTAAAATACATTGTGTGTGGGAGTGGTTGTACCCTTGAAAAGAACTCGACATCTAGCTTAGTGTCGAAAATAGTGTGTAAGCGAAGTGTAAAGGTTTCTCCGCCGGTGAAAGGAGCTTGTTGACTAGTGAAGTTAAACTCTCGAGTGTGAGACTCAGGGAGTGGAGTAGGGAAAGGAAAAAGAGTCCTTGTAGACCGAACCACTATAAACAACTTGTTGTGGTTTGATTGTTTCTTTCCTTATCTACTCTTTATATATTGTGTGTATATTTCACTAACATATCTAAGATTAATATCAATTGATCTTTCAATAAGTTTCAAAACAAAGTTTTTAATAGGTAAACTTCTAGTTTTCCACAACCTCCACTTCTTAATATGATCGTTATCTACTCCTCATTGTCGTCACAAACCACTGCATCATATAAAGTCAACTTGTCGTCATTATTTTTCGATCGCCCACTCTGTTATGGTATGGTCGCTTGCTTTTACCCTCATTATTAATTGTATTATTTCCGTTTGAATAAACCGGTCATGTATTGGGGAGGTATCCTTTAGGAACATCAAATTTATGAAAATTGAAGAAGTATCATAATCCCATTTGACACCACTTGTTTTTACTTGGGTTCTTAAGAAGTATCATATTTGTTCACTATTTTCATTTATTAATCTCATGAAACATGGACAAAGGCATAGGTAAGGCTTTTATAGTTTTTGTTGATTAAGATTCAACATGTTTCTTTACTAGGTTCTCGACATTTGTAACTGTCGAAGTGTGTTATACTATTATGTTATTGGGGTGGCAATGTTTGTGATGGACCAGAAGGTGTATGCTATAACAAGCCGCCGATCAAAGCAATCAAGGTTCAACCTGGAATAAAGTTCAATGAACTTATCAACCAACTCCATGTTGCTACATCTATTGATAAACAAAAAAATTGTATCAAAGTCACATGTAGATATCATTCTGGTTTTGGAAAAATGATGAAATACATTCCTCTTCCAATCACAGACGATGATGATATCGAGATCATGTTTCAAGTTCTTAATATTTATCAGGTACTAAGTACCATTGATTTATACTTAGAGGTTGAAACACAACGCCACAATAAGATAGCACGCAGGTTTATGTTTTGTTGCTTAATCTAGTTTTTAATTCTAAGTTAAGTTTGTGGTAGTTTTCTTGTATGGATTTTGTTAATTTCACTCCTTGCAGAACTAAGAAGACAAGTTTAGCATAAAAGTTTGCTTCATTGCCTTGTGAGATCTCGAAAGAAGGACCAACGAGTTTTCACCTACTAATGTCGTGTATGAGTATTGCTATAGGTATATTCTTTGTTACTTATTATAGTGTTTACTTATAACTTTAGTAGTAAGTTGATTTGCTTATATAAAACATGTTTGTAACACTACTTGCATACCTGAACAATCAAGTTTGATCGATAATCACGCTTCATTGCCTCATGATATATCAAAAGAAAGTACCAATGAGTTTTACCTACTAATGTTGTGTAAAAAATGATTGATAATGAAGATTTCAACACGATCTCTCAAATTGCTTTTGAGAATAATGAATTGAGCAGGGGATTTGAAACAAATGATGAAGCATCTGAGGATGATGATGAAACCGGAGATGGCGATGGAACCAGAGATGATCAGGATTAGTGTTGACAATGGAACCTGTGAAACACCACATGTAGATGGACAAGATATGACTCAAATAAACAGATACCCTCTTGTTTTACTGGTTTGGAGCGAATAGAGAAGGCTAATATTGATAGTTGGACGGTGTCATATTCTAAAAGAAAAATGATTTAAAACGGGAGTAAAAACAAGATTCATTCAAGGATAAGGAAGAACTCATTAGAGCTATCAAGCTTTACACTATCCGGAAGCATAGGCAATATGAAGGAGTCGAAGCATGTACCACTATTTGGAAAATAGATGTCGTTTAAGTTCACAGTGTGGTTGTAAATGGAAACTTCGTGGATGTAAACGTAAACGTAGTGGATGTTTTTGTTGGGTTCAGTAAATACCCAAACCCCTTAATCTAGGATTTGAATAGAAAATAGCCTAAGTGTTTAGTCCGTTAAACACTAGCAGGTCACTAAGTGCATAGTCTCTCAGTGAGTCATCTTCAGAATACTCAGTATGAGGCGAAGAAGAAGTCTCTCCACTCAGTAAGGCGGAACTTAAAGGGTGAAGACTGAGTCAAGAAGAAGATGGTGGATTCAGTGAGTGATGACAATAACTCACTGAATCCATAAGACTCCTCTCCAACTACTTACACTGAAGACAAACTGAAGTAGGAGACTGAAGGATATGAAGACTAAAGAATGAGCGGGACAAGGCGGGATAAGTTTGAATCAGATAAGACGAAGTCCTTATCAACCAAAGTCAACTTTCCCTGAATGGCAAAAGATCAGGCTCAGTGTCATCACTGACCTTAGGAAAGTAGTCTTGTCTCTTACCTAGAGTAGTCTTTGTAAATAGAGACAAAATACATTAGTATTTTGTCTTCTGTATGATGTCAGTTTGTCACTTAGGAAAGAGTTAAAACTCATACATGTATAAATAGCATAAGAGATGGAGTGAAAAGATTAAGCTTGTGAATTGTAAAAACACACATACACGCAAGCCATCTTTTCACTCCTCCAAATACAACTTAATCCCTGAGATAGCTCAGTGGGTTCTAAGAGTTGTGCTCAGACTTAGCCTGAGCTTCGAGAGGAGTCACCAAACTTTGTCATTTCAATCCCAAGTACTGTTCCGCAAGTACTTGGGTAACATATTCTTTTTGATTGATTTCTAATAAAGAATATGACGTTGAAAATTACTTTGTGTGTTTTACTTACGTTAATTTCAGTCATTGTTCACTGTTAAATTATTTTAAGTACTTAATTGTTTTTAAACGATAGTAATAGGGAACAACAAGTGGTATCAGAGCACGGCTGATTATAAAACCTTGTATATAACATTTTTTTAAAAAAGCCGCTCTAAAACGTTTTTAAATCAGGATCCTTATGGCTGAAATTGATGTACCCCAACTAGTCGATAAAAAGGGTGGAGCTTATTCAGTTGTTGCCCCTAGACTTGAAGTTGGTAAATTCAACAAATGGAAAACGCGTATGCTTTGCTATTTGATTGGGATGGAACCTTATTATATAAAGTGTATAAATGAAGGTCCATTTATCCCAAAGACTGCTGAAGGTTTGCCTAAACCTGAAGCTCAGTGGACTCAGGATGAGAGAAGAGTGGTCAACCAGGACCAAAGGCTCAAAAGTATCATAATATCTTGTCTTCCTGGTGATATTATGGAGTCAGTTATAAGCTGTAGTACGGCCAAACAAACCTGGGATGACCTGGTTCATAGTCATGAAGGTCCATCTGATACCAAGGAAAACAAGATTATGGACCTGAAACTTGAGTATAATACCTTCAGGGCTAAGGACTCAGAAACTTTGTCTCAAACTTACACCCGTTACAAAACTCTTTTAAATGAACTGTCAAATAATGGTGTTAAGTTGTCCAAACATGAAATCAATGTTGGTTTTGTCAATAGTATCCCTGAGAAGTGGTTGAATTTCTCTCAGGGACTTAGGAATGCAAATCATATCCAGAATCTTGAGCTTCCTGAAATTTATGGGAAATTTTTCTATGAGGAAAACCGCATCAACAGACGATACCCTGACTTAAAGAAGTCTCAGGAAGTCAAGAAGTTCCTGACCACCGCCTCATCACCAATATCAACTGCTTTATTTTCTAACAATGTGGTTCAAGATTTCCAAGAAAACTCAGATGATGAGCCTGATGAGAGATCAAGTGAGGAGTACCTAAATGACCTGAACGCTGAATTTCAGGAAAGGGCACTCCTTGCTAAATCTCGAAGGTTTATAAAAAGAAACAAAGGTTTTTCAACTGCTAAAGCAACTGAAGACACTGTATGCTTTAAGTGTCATAAAAGAGGCCATTTTGCAAAAGGCTGTTTTTCATAAACAATTTCTGAACCCTCTTACAAACCATCAGGGTCTAATCAGTCTTCAGGCTTTAGCAAATTTCAACCAAAAATCTATCAGTCTCATCAAAATTTTCAAAACAAATCTGATCAAAGCAAAACCATCGATTATGAAGCTAAATATAAGAAAGCAAAAGCTAAGCTTGCATTGCTTGAGGCCAGTCCCTCAGAAACAACAAAAAGTGTTCAATCTGTGCAGGGTAAAAACAAGGGTCTCATTGCTGAAACCTTCGACTGGGATGAAGAGCCAGTCTCATCTGATGATGAAATGGTGCATGTCAGTGCACTGATGGCCCTCTCAGAAGAGGACAAGCTAGCTGTTGGGAAGAATCATGCCAGAAATGGGGAATGGGTCAACATCACAATGAAGAAGGTAAATATTTTACTTTACATGGATGATGACTCTGATTGGTAGTCTTATATGAATTATCTTAATGTTGACCTTAAGTTTGTTGAAGAGCAACGATTAAATCTTTTTTCAAAATATAACAAGCTAAGTTTTGAATTAAACAAGTGTAGAGATGAACTGCTTCTTTTAAAACAAGCCAAGCTTGAGGCTGTCACTTTGCAAATTCAGAACACTGAACTAGTTAAAAGAAATCAGACTCTTCAAGATGAACTTAAAAAGGTACAAGATATCCTTGATAGTTGGACTGCTAAGAATCCCAGGGTCTATGATGCTGTGGGAGCCCCCAGTAGCAAGAAGAAAGTCTTAGGTGAAGATCATCTTCCTGAAACTCTCAACAAAGACCAGGGGTCCTAAGCCATTTGTGTCTGGTGGTATGATTACCAGTATGTTGACTAGTCCCAAGCCCAGTGATTGGATTGATTGGGTTAATCCTGATAGTAAGCTTCCTAATTTCGATTCTGGAAGAATTCTAGAGCCTGAGAGTCAAGCTCTTAAGAGCATGCTTGGACTCCCTGATGTGCCCAGTAGTACTGAACACATTGAGTCTGAAGCAGAGTCTAATGCAACGCTTCCACCCCTGAAACCTATTCAGGTTGCTGCACCAAGCTCTGAGCTTACTCCAATGCAATTCAATCCTCATTCACCAAAGGAAAGGTCTGGACTTGGTAGAACCATCCTGAAAAGGCCAACAAAACCAACTCAACAAGAGTCTACCCCACTGAAACTTCCACATCCTCTGTCCCCACTGAAGCTGACCAAATTCAGCAATTGACTGAACTTGTGAGAAAGCTAACTGACAAGATGGAATCCATCGAAAAGGTCCTTGAATCAATCAAGGAAACAAAGTCAGCTTCCTCTAGTTCCTCAAAGTCAAAAGCCACCACCAAATCCAAACAGAAGTGTGATATGTGCCACTATACCAGTCATACCACTAACAACTGCTATACTTTTTTGTATGATCTGCATAAAGGATGATCACAGAACTTATGATCACTTGCAATATGTAAGTTCTCTCAATAAAGCAAACTATACCAAAGTTGGTCATCGGTATGCTTCAACCTCCAAGTCTGCTCAAAAATTTAGAGCAAAACCCTTTCCTCCTTGTCCACACTGTGGGTTTAATGATCATCACCCTGATGATTATCTTATGAACACATGCTGTGATATTTGCGGAAATCCAGCTCATAAGACATCCCAGCATGACAGTGTCATCCATGCAAGGAGAAGTTCCAAGCAACCCAAAATCACTGAGTCATCCTCAGTCTCTAAATGCAAAACCTGTGGTAGCACAATGCACTCAACCACTGACCATGAGTCGATTGCCAAATTCAAAGAGACCTTGAGACCCAAGCCCACTAGTAAATGGGTCACTAAGAGAAACTAATTCAGTTTACTACTTGTGCAGAGACACGCCAGGGAGCCTATTTGGCATCTAGACAGTGGATGCTCAAGAAGCATGACTGGTGTGAAGGAGTATCTGCACAAGTATGTAAAGGAACCAGGACCCAAGGTAGTATTTGGTGATAACTCATCATGTCCCACTGAAGGTTATGGTTCAGTAAACTGCAATGGAATAGTTTTCTCTAGAATTGCTTATGTCAATGGTCTTAAATACAATCTCATCAGTGTCAGTCAACTATGTGATGCTAAGTACATTGTGCAATTCAATGACAAACAAGGTACCATTTTCAATGCCAATAAAGAAGTTGTTTTGATAGCTCCTAGAAGAGATGATGTTTATGTCTTAGACATGTCTACTCTTTCTCAAGATGGAACCTGTCTCTTTGCCAAAGCTACTGAAACTATCAACTGGCTGTGGCACAAGAGACTCTCTCACTTAAACTTCAAAAACATCAACAACCTGGCAAAACAAAACAAGGTCCTTGGCTTACCATCACTGGTTTTTGCAAAAGATAAACCATGCTCAGCCTGTGAGAAAGGCAAACACCAAAGAGCATCTTTCAAAACAAAACAAAATTTATCTATCAAAAGCTGCCTTCACCTCCTGCATATGGATCTCTTTGGACCAGTCAGTCCTAGATCAATCCAGCATGAGAAGTATACTCTTGTCATTGTTGATGAGTTCTCAAGATACACTTGGGTATACTTTCTTTCCAAAAAGAGTCAGACAGCTGATACTATAATGTCATTCATCAGGAACATTGAAAACCAGAATGACATTACTGTAAAACAAATCAGAACTGACAATGGTACTGAGTTCAGAAATGATGAGCTTGAGAGCTTCTGTGATGAAAAGGGAATCTCCCAAAAAATTTCATCTCCTTACACCCTTGAACAAAATGGGGTACCTGAAAGGAAAAAACAGAACTCTCATTGAGGTTGCAAGAACCATGTTAAATGGCTCAGCTCTCTCAAAGCATTTCTGGACTGAAGCAGTCAAAACAGCCTGTTACACTCAAAACAGGTCAATCATTGTCAAAAGACATAACAAAACCCCATATGAGATATTCAAAGGTAGACTTCCTGACATCAGCTACTTTCATGTGTTTGGATGTCCTGTGTTTATTCATAACCACAAGGATCATCTAGGCAAGTTTGATGCTAAAGCTGATGATGGATACTTTCTAGGTTACTCACTGATCTCCAAAGCCTTCAGGGTATTTAACACAAGGAGAAAACAAGTTGAGGAAACCTTTCATGTCACCTTTGATGAAAGTGTAGAAAGCATCAGGTTCACCAACACCTCAGTGGAGGAAATAGGAATTGATAACTCATCAAGATATCCTCCTGATGAGTATAACACTGAAATCAATTCCTCATACCAAGCTGATGCTGACATCTCATATTATGTCTTGCCTCACAACCTGTCACAACCAACTATCAGTGAATTCATTGATAATCATTCAGTCCCTACTGGGATAGGTAACACTGATCCAAATGATTAGGAACCTGTGATTCATGAAACCCAACCTGAACAAGACATCTCAACAGATGTTCTTAATGATTATGTGGCTCATGCACCTGAACTCACTCCTGAGTCTCCAGTGACCTCTTCAAGCTCAGATCCTAGACCACAAAGTAAGTGGACAAAATCTCAAGACATTGAGCTTGTAAACATCATTGGTGAACCCACTGAGGGCATGCTCACTAGAAGCATGGCTGCTAAGTTAACCACAACTTCAACCAATGAATGTCTATATGCTGATTACCTATCAGATATAGAACCCAAAAGTGTCACTGAGGCTCTAAAACACCCAAGCTGGGTTCAGGCCATGCAAGAAGAACTTCAACAGTTTGATAAAAAAAACAAGGTCATGACCTTGATCAAATGTCCTCAGGATGTCATTGTCATAGGAATGAAGTGGGTTTTCAGAAACAAAACTGATGAAAACGGCACTGTCATTAAAAATAAAGCCAGACTTGTAGCCAAAGGTTACAGTCAACAAGAAGGCATTGACTATGATGAGACATTTGCTCATGTTGCAAGAATGGAAGCCATCGGGATCTTCCTTGCATATGCTACCTACATGAACTTCAAAGTTTACCAAATGGATGTAAAAAGTGCATTCCTAAATGGTGAACTCAAGGAAGATGTGTATGTTCAACAACCTCCAGGCTTTGAGAGTAGTGAATTCCCTGACTATGTCTGCAAGCTTGATAAAGCCCTTTATGGACTGAAACAAGCTCCCAGGGCATGGTATGAAACTCTCCCAGCCTTCCTGATTCAAAACAAGTTTGTCAGAAGAAAGATAGACAACACATTGTTTATCTATAGGATAAAACAAGATGTGATACTGGTCCAAGTATATGTTGATGACATCATCTTTGGCTCAACAAACTACACTCTTTGCAAACAGTTTGAAAAACTAATGACAAAGAAGTTTGAAATGAGCATGATGGGTGAACTCACATACTTCCTTGGACTACAAATCAGGCAAACTGATAAAGGAATCTCCATCAGTCAAGAGAAATACACAAGAAATCTCTTGAAGAAGTATGAGATATCTGACTGTGCCTCAGTGAAGACACCAATGGTCCCTCCTAACAACCTTGGACCTGATATCACTGGCAAATCAGTCAATCAAACCCATTTCAGAGGGATTGTTAGCTCACTGATGTATCTAACTACTTCCAGACCAGACATACAATTCTCAGTCTGTCTAATAGCAAGATATCAGTCCAATCCAAAAGAATCCCACCTCACTGTAGCCAAAAGAATACTCAGGTACCTGAAGGGAACCCCAAGCCTTGGACTCTATTATCCAAAATGCTCAGGGTTTGATCTCAAAGGATACTCTGATTCTGATTATGTTGGCTGCAACATGGACAGAAAAAGTACCTCAGGGTCCTGTCAATTTCTTGGAGGAAAACTGGTTTGTTGGAGTGCTAAAAAGCAACAATCAGTGGCTATGTCTTCAGCTAAAGCTGAGTATGTGGCTGCTGCAGGATGCTGTGCCAATGTTTTATGGATGAAAAGTCAACTCAGTGACTATGACATCCATTACAAAATGGTACCCATCTTCTGTGACAACACCAGTGCCATTGCAATCTCCAACAACCCTGTCCTTCATCAAAGAACCAAACACATTGATATCAGATATCACTTCATCAGGGACCACATAATGAAAGGAGACATAGAACTCCATTTCATCCCTACTGAATATCAACTGGCTGATATCTTCACCAAACCCTTGGATGAACCTACCTTCAGGAGACTGAAAGCTGAATTGGGAATGCTTGACATTGAAAGTCATGCATCCGAAAACCAATCTCAGTAAGTTCTCTGAAATGGTTTCTCCTCCCTGAACAAAACCCACAAAACAACCTCTCACTGAATAAGTAAGACTCATTCAGGGACCCTGACAGTTAATATTGAGCATTGAATGAGTAACTAAATGATCCAAGTATCAGTTACTTAAATGTCCTAGGTTGGAAACTATGTCAATTTAATATAGGAATATATGTCTCTTTGTCTTACTTTCAACCATATCAAGGGTCCCTAAAAAAAACTTACCTCATCCCACTTGGCATTAAATGCCTCCTCACACAAAATATCCTGTGGATATTTTATTACTGCAAAAAGTGCACTTTTACTGTACACTACAACTGTTTCCGTGAAAAATGGGATTTTACTGCGGGTAGTGGAGGGTGGCATTAAATGTGGAAATTCAAAACGTTTTCGAAAACCGACTTTACAAATCCACAAGTATGCACAAACTACCCCTCTAAACACCCTATAAATACCCCTCATAAAATCCTTATAACACACACAAAAGATTTCTGCTATCAAAACTCTGTCAAAATCTCTTTTCAAACCCAGAAATCTTTGTGTTCTTCAAATCCTTTTCTGAAAAATCTTCTTTGTAAACCTTTACAAAAGTTTTTCATCACAACTTAAGAGATTCAAAACCTTTGATTGTTCTTGTCAAGAAATTTTTTCATAACCTAAAAACCTTTTAATGGAAATGGCAAGAACACAATCTATTCAGTTTGCTTCACAGTGGGTAGGTGATCTTAGCAATGTTGAATTTAAAACAAATAATGTCATAGGCAATTTTGAATATCCTCAAACTGTCCCAGCCTATAAGGACATTATGAAATTTTTGTATAACTGCCAACTGAAAACGGCCTTTGTTCAGTGTCCCTCAATACTGTACCAAAACCTCCTCAGGGAGTTTTGGGCAACAGCCAAGGCCTTTGACCCGACACCCTCTACGGATGAGAACAACCTTAGACCACTCAGGGAATATCTCATCAGGTTCAGTCTTAACGGGGGACAATAATTCACCCTGGATTATAAAACTTTTTGCACTTCAATAGGGTTAGACTATAACAAAGGAGTTTATGTCGCCCATCCTGAACCCTCCACAGTGAAGGATGGGTTAAAACAAATCGTTTTAGATCCAAATTTTTTGGACAAGACCCCAGTCACTAAAAGTTCATTCCCAGTGGCTTGGAGGATTCTATTCACTTTTGTGATTCAGGTCCTCGGCGGGAACCACTCATCCACTGAACAAGTTAACTCTATTCAGTTGATGATGGCATACTGCCTGATGAATGGGGTCACTATCGACATAGGGGAGATCATTTACAGTGATCTCGTAACCAAGCTACAGAGCAAAACTAGGACGAAATATGTTTCGTATCCTAGGTTTGTCTCTTGTGCTTTGCAAACCTTATTGGGTTCAAATTATCCTCAGGAAGAAAATTTTGGTGCTTTACCTGGCATTCTGAGCCAATCAAATTTTCAAAAGGATCCATCCCTTGTCACTGATATTGAATTGACGTCCCATATGGTTGTTGTAAACAACCAGAGGGAATCAGTGTCTCCTAACCCTGGTCCTATAAAGAGAAAGAGGAAGTCTCAGACTGGGACTAAGACCAAACCCAAGTCTCAGGGCCTTGAGGCTTCTAGAGCACTGGCCAAAAGGCAAAGAAGACCTAAGACTGATTTGACACCCACTAGAGGCCAATAATCATCTACCCCGGTGACAACGAAGGACACTGATACATCACAATCAGTGCCCTTGGTCCCAACTACTACTCCCTAAGATCCAGAGGGAAACAAACAACCCGCTGGTAGGGGAGCGCCTTCCACATCGCCCAATGATGACATTAGCAAATCCAAGCCTTTGTCTGAGGGCACACTGATTGATCCCAAAGACTCAGAGGGAACCAAACAACCCGCTGATAAGGATATCACTTTCACTGACTCTGCTAAAGGCACTGGGAAAAACCCATCAGTGTCTCAGGGCTCTCAGGGTGACAAAGACTCAGAGGGAAAGGAACAACCCGCCGATACGGAACCCAAAACCAATCTTGACTCTAGAGAAGGCACTGGGAAACTCCCACTAGTGTCTGAGGGGTCAACGGGGGACAAAGACTCAGAGGGAAATATACCACCCGCTGATATGGAACCCATCACCAACCCCTTGTTGACTGTTGCTGATGTTACTGTGATACTTTTCTCCGATGATGAACCTGCTGAAAGTGCAGATGTTATTCTATCAGCTGGAGAAGAAGTGGACGCTGAGGTTCAATCTGAACAAGAACCCCAGCCTGATCCACAAGAGCATACTGAATCACCATTCCAGCCTGAAAATAATGACTCCTCTTCCTCCACTGATGAATTCCAAAGATTTGATAATGTTCTTCCACTCACCGAGAGGCAGCTTGTTCAGTGGATCACCAAAGCTTCAAGGAAGCTATACTCCGGGGTCACTGAAACATTGTGGGAACAACACACTGAGGCTGGTGCCAGTTATGCAGATCTAAAAGCTGAGGTACAAGTTTTTGATGAAAACGTTCATGAACACAGAGATCTGATGTATGACAATCTTCATAGACTGGATGAAAATTTGGCTAAATTCTTCAGACATCTTCAGGGTGTTGGCACAAAGATAAATGAAATCAGGGAATCTGTCAAAGAAGACCCAGCACTCAACTCTAAAGTGCTGGAGGCTACTGAGGCCTACTTGAAACAATCCTCCAGCCTCATTGAACTGATCGAAACGCTCAAATCTGCAAATGTTCAGGGTCTTCATTCTTCAGTCCAGTCTCTTCAAGCTACATTGGGCTCTGTGAACACTCAGGTGGCTACCTTGGCTCAAGCATCTTCTTCCTTGGCCTGGAATCTAGGGCCCAGAATGACTGCTTTGGAAGTATCTCAGGCTAATTTGGAAGCAAAAGTCACTGGTCTTCAAACAGATACTTTAGATATCAAGACAATGATCACTGAAATTTATCAGGCCTTCAAGGGTCAAGTAGCTCAGTCCCCCTCAGTACCAACACCAACTCTTGCCCTCACTGACACTCCGGCAACAGTTGAGGGGGAGAATACTGCTGAAGAAACTCCTCTTCACACTGAGGGGAGCCTACACCACCAGTATCTGTAGCTCCAATATCATCATCACCACCAGTCCCAGATGTACCTATCTCATCAGTACCACCAACAACATCAACAACAACAACACTGACAGTCACAACACCTATCATGACAACAACACCACCCTTGGTTGCATCATCTTCATCAGGCCAAGACAAAGGGAAGGCCATAATGCAAACACCAGAGCCTAAACCTGAGCCTGAGAAGATTCCCTTTAAGATCGGCAACACTGTGTACCTGCTCACACCACAACAGCTAAGTGCACACCTTGCTAAGGAGGAAAGGAAAAAGAAACTTGCTAAAGAGGAAAGAAAGAACAGAGAAGCACTGGTACAAGTAGTTACTGAGGAAGCTGAAAACATTGGGATAGATGCTAAGAAGCTTGAAAAGGGTCAGGCAGGACAGAAGTTCAAGGATGCTCAGGCAGCAAAAATGGCTGAAATGAAAAAGCAGTTGGAAGAAAAGAACAAAAGAACTGCAGCCATCAGGAAAGCAAGAATTGACCATTATAATTGGACAATGTCAAGCAGAAGACTGCCTGAGAAGATCACTGATGTCAAAATCATTCCCAGGTCTAAACCACTGGCAATGAACGTCTACAGGGGGGATGATAAAAGACATTTCGAGGTTCATGATCCCCTACAATTCACTGACTTTGGGATCTGATGAAGATTCTCAGTAAAATGCGGTGGTTAAGGAGCTAATGAAGATGCTCAGTAAAAGGTATGAAAGACTGAGAGATACACCAGTACAACTGGGAATTCAGTCTGCCTTAACTGCACCACAAGGATCTCAACCTCAGTCATCACAGGGCAAAAAGGAAGAGGGTTGAGTTCCAGGCTGAGATCAAAGTGCCTGGACTCGAATGCAACAGGGAGCTGCCTGAAGGTGTAAAGTTCATGAACTGTCTGGTGATTGAAAAGCCTGAAAGAGGGCTATTCCATATTGATGTCTATGGAAACCCATCATTCCAAAGATGGAGTGATATTGATCAGGCAGGTGTGGCTGCAATGCTGAGCTACATACCTGTGGCCTCTCAGATCCAAACCCCAGCAAACATCAGGTTCTGCCATGACCTGAATGCCAAGATAAGAGAGCACCCTGACAAAGAAACACTCCTCAAAAAGAAACCTAAGCTTGAAGCACTGGGGATCCATCTCAACTGACATCATTTTGATTTATCTTTTTGTACTAGTGATAGGAACCATGTAATGTGATCAATAAAAGATGTATGTTTTGTTAAAATACTCAGTGTTCCTTATTGAATTCATTAGTACATTCAGTGTAAGAAGAAGTCATTTGCTCACTTACACTGATCAAACACTTAGGCTATTTGTATATCCAAATAGGGGGAGACTGTTGGGTTCAGTAAATACCCAAACCTCTTAATCTAGGATTTGAATAGAAAATAGCCCAAGTGTTTAGTCCGTTAAACACTAACAGGTCACTGAGTGCATAGTCTCTCAGTGAGTCATCTTCAGGATACTCAGTATGAGGCGAAGAAGAAGTCTCTCCACTCAGTAAGGCGGAACTTAAAGGGTGAAGACTGAGTCAAGAAGAAGATGGTGGATTCAGTGAGTGATGACAATAACTCACTGAATCCCTAAGACTCCTCTCCAACTACTTACACTGAAGACAAACTGAAGTAGAAGACTGAAGAATGAGCGGGACAAGGCGGGATAAGTTTGAATCAGATAAGACGAAGTCCTTATCAACCAAAGTCAACTTTCCCTGAATGGCAAAAGATCAGGCTCAGTGTCATCACTGACCTTAGGAAAGTAGTCTTGTCTCTTACCTAGAGTAGTCTTTGTAAACATAGACAAAATACATCAGTATTTTGTCTTCTGTATGATGTCAGTTTGTCACTTAGGAAAGAGTTAAAACTCATACATGTATAAATAGCATAAGAGATGGAGTGAAAAGATTAAGCTTGTGAATTGTAAAAACACACATACACGCAAGCCATCTTTTCACTCCTCCAAATACAACTTAATCCCTGAGATAGCTCAGTGGGTTCTAAGAGTTGTGCTCAGACTTAGCCTGAGCTTCGAGAGGAGTCACCAAACTTTGTCATTTCAATCCCAAGTACTGTTCCGCAAGTACTTGGGTAACGTATTCTTTTTGATTGATTTCTAATAAAGAATATGACGTTGAAAATTACTTTGTATGTTTTACTTACGTTAATATCAGTCATTGTTCACTGTTAAATTGTTTTAAGTACTTAATTGTTTTTAAACGATAGTGAATAGGGAACAACAGTTTTGAAATCACACAATATACAGGGCCGCATACATGTTTACACAACAAGATTACTCAAGGCCATTCCAATCTCGATGCAAATCTGATTGCTCAAGAAACACAACATCTTATAAAGGAGCAACTATCTATTAGTATTCCTACTTTGAGAGCTGAAATAATTGATAAATTAGGCTATAATCCATCGTATATGAAGGTTTGGGCAGGAAAACAAAAGGCAATTGAACATATATTCGGAAATTGGGAAGAATATTTTAATGCTTTACCCAAATTTCTAGCCGTGCTTCAAAAATTTTAATCCCGAGACAGTTGTTGAATGGTCCACTTAGAGGCTTCCGAACATGGATCATGTGGAGTTTAGACGTGTTTTTTGGGCTTTTGATCCCTCTATCAAGGATTTTGAGCATTGTCGACCTGTGATTAGCATTGATGGTACGCATCTGTATGGTAAGTATAATGGCAAAATGATGATTGGAATGGGAGTTGATGGAATTAATTAAATATTGCCACTTGCATTCGCTATTGTTGAAAGTGAATCTTATAGTAGTTGGTATTGGTTTCTCCACCGTGTCAAGAAGCATGTGACGAAAGAACGGAAATGTATTTGTCTGTTATCTGATCGCCATAAAGGGATTTTAAAGGTAGTTAACGAGCACGGATCTCCATGGTTGGAGCCGAATAGTTTTCATAGGTATTCTTTACATCATTCAACTAAATCACTTTCAGACTAAGGTAAGTGTCTCAAATTTAAATATTTTTTGGCAGGTATTGTTTAAGGAATTTCTTTAACAACTTTAATGATAAGTTGCGAAACACAAATTTAAAAATGTTAGCTTACCATGCCGGGAGTCAGAATCAAGTTCGAAAGTTCAACTCAATTATGGAAGAAATTGGGAACCTAAATCCAAAAGCTCGTGAGTGGCTTGAAGGACATCCCTTGTCCAAATGGACGCTGGCACATGATGGTGGTAAGCGTTACGGTATGCTCACAACAAATATGTCAGAGGTTTTTAATAATGTGCTCAAGGGTGCTCGTTACTTACCTATAACGGCATGTGTCCAACTAACATTATATAGGGTGGTGCACTATTTTAATGTGAGACGTTCTTTAGGACGTGTCGCTCAAGCTAACGGAAATTTGTATACTTCACATGTTGCTGCAAAATTGGTTGCTTCATGTCAAAGGCTAGTGCACATACCATGAGATCATTCAATTGGGAGAAAGGTATTTTTGAGGTGACGAATCAAAAAGGAAAAAATGTACAAGTTGTTAATTTGGAGAAACAAACTTGCACATGTGGTAAATGGGAGATTAACAAGTACCCATGCTCCCATGTATTAAGTGGATGTGCATTTCTTTTTTTGAAGAGTTCACAATATGTTCAAAGATATTACTCAATTATAGAGTATACGGCTACTTGGGCATCTGAGTTTTTCCCTCTCCCTCATGAAGCATATTGGCCGCAATCATCTATCACATTGCTCCCAATTTCTGATCTTAAACGAAAAGAAATAGGTCGTCCTCGTTCAACAAGGCTTCGAAATGGAATGGACATTAAAGAAGGAAGAAAAGCTAGCCTTTGTGGGATTTGTAAGAAAACCGGTCATTATCAGAAAACATGTCCTTCTAGGCCTAGAAAAAGACCCGTGGAGCCGTGATTAAACCACAGAAAAGTGGTCATCTATTTGTCTTAGTAACCGACCTTTGTTGTCGTTTTTTATTTTAATCTGACACTACATGTTTGTTTGGTATGGATATTTTGTTCAAGTACTTGATGCGCCGGTGAGAACTATACAGTTTTTGTTCATTTGGTTTTGTTTAGTGGAAGTTGTTTCTTAATGAATATTTGATTTCCTTTTCTATACAAATATATGTGCTTCTGTTCGGGTTCAGGTACTCATGCAAGTCCAGTTTGGGATATTATGTTTCTGAGTCTGCAAAATGTGTCTGTAATATGGTAGCTTTCAATCTTTTAGTGTTTGCAAAATGTTTCTGCAAGTGAGTCTGCAAGTCCAGTTTAGTGTATATCCTTGTTCAAGTTACAGCTGCAAGTTTGTTTGTTTGGTCATCTGTATACACCATGTGGTGATTTTAGTTTGTTTGTTTGGTGGGACAGCGGGTCTGTATTTATATGGGTGCTTTGGACAGCGGTTTGCAGTTATGTGGGTGTTTGAGACAGTGGGACAACACAATTTCTATCATGGGTGTTTGGTTAAATGGCTCAAAATTGGTTGCAGCTGTACATTTGATTTTAATCTCTGTTATATTTCCATCAATGAGTTGTTTTGGTTTAAACAATTGCAACTGGTTGGACTTTGCTTAATATATCCTTCAGTGGGTCTAGCAATATTAAATTACTATCATTCAGTTGGAGTTTGCTTAATATATCCTTCAGTTGGAGTTTGTATGTATTTGTCTTAATATATCATTCATTTGGACTTTGTATGTATTTGCCTTTTAAAGAAAAAAAAAAGCGCCAAAAACCATTGTTTATGTAAAATACTATCATTGTTAAATAAATTTGAAACTACTATATTTTGTTAAATAAATTTTAAAAGTACTATGGTCAAACAAAAAACTCCAATGTTGACCGGCTTTACCACTATACATATAATAATAGACATGAAAACCGAAAAGAGTAATTGGAAATTACTTTATTACCCCTTTGTGCTAACCTCGTTTATCTATACTACATATAATAGAGGGATGACTCTTTCTTCAAATTTTAAGACTTACAAGAAAAGAAGCATAATGTACAACACTTTAATGCACATAATTTTCAGACGTACAAGACAAGAAGCATAATGCACATATTAAAAAAAATAAAAAAATAAAAAATAAAAAAAACACAAAAAAAACAAAAAAAAACTATATTAATGTTATTTAATATAGTCAATTAATACTGGTCAATAAATACAATTAATACAATTATTAAAACACCCCTTACATAAGAAATACAAATTATTAAACATTGTACAACTAAATTAAACATAATTCATGCATTAAATTTATACTACATATAATAGAGGAATATCTCTCTCTAAATTTTAAGACTTACAAAAAAAGAAGCATAGTGTACAACATTTTAATGCACATAATTTTCAGACGTACAAGACAAGAAGCATAACGTACATCACTTTAATGCACATATTAAAAAAAAAATCGCATTAATGCTATTTAATATAGTCAATTAATACTGGTCAATAAATACAATTAATATAGTTATTAAAACACCTCTTACATAAGAAATACAATTAATACTGGTCAACCAAATTAAACAAGCACTAAATGTCACTAATACAAATAATAAAACACATTATACAAATATTAAAGTCCGAACGGGTAACGGGCCAAACGAGCTTGAGCCCGAACGGACGCAAGTCAAACGGACACGAGCTAAACGAAATACTTTGAAATCCGTAAATTTATTATAAAAAGAACGAAAATTTTATTTAATAGTAGCCGCCGCAACGCGCGGTTTATATATATTAGGCGAGTACCCGCCCCTGGCGGCAGCGGTTCTTAGCGGTAGACAATTAATGATATGCGATATTATGATAAGTGTTTTGTTTAGCATTCAAAATAGAATGTGAAAAGATCAAAATGTAATTACAAACGTAACATCAGATAATTCAAATTTAACAAAAAAATTTAACATGGTTTGACATTCACGAATGGTATGAGAGTATATGATATGACCAGTGGCGGAGCTTCAACATAATTTTTGAGAAGATCATCAAAGTAGTTCATGTATATTAAGGTAGGACGGAGTGGGAGGTCGGGTATTGTTAGGGTATGCTAGGGTACTTCGGGTACACCGTTCCCACTAAATCGGGTACTTGAAATCGGGTATCAAATCGAGCTCAGAAACCGATCGAGTATAGCTGTTTCTTCTCTATTTTTTTTGTCTTTTTGTTGGAGGGAGTGTTAGGGTATGATCGGGTACCACTCCCTCCACTTAGGGTAGTGTTAGGGTAGAATTGGGTAGTTTTGAGTTGGAGGGTTTTTATTGGATAGAGGTGATGTGGCACCCAAGGTATTAGGGTACCACTCCCTCCTCCCTAAGAGAGCCAAAGCTATAATTATAAGAATTTAACATAAAAATACAAAGCAAAGTACACTAAAAATATATTTCCTAGAGGGGCCACCACCCTCCTCAAACTCTACTAAGCTTGCCCTGGGGTATGATAGTTTTTTTTTGCAAACAATGAATACTTTTCAAAGTTACCATTCAAACCACATTTTCTACTTTTTCACATTCCACTTTTCTATCGTTACACATTTTTGTAGTTATGCGATATTATATATATATACTAAAACTCATTGGGGGATGAACAGTACCGCGCGCATGAACAGTACCGCGCATGAACAGTGCGCAAAAAAAAAAAAAAAAAAAAAAAAAAAAAAAAAAAAAAAAACTTTATAAAATTCATTCCCGTGAATAAAATGATCGAGGGCAACGCACTCCCGTCGCAACGCGCTGGTTAACCCGCTAGTTATGACTTGTCGACATTTTCTAATTCTTGACTTGTCCACTTTTCTACAGCAGGAGTGAACTAAGTAGGTTCTTCCTTTATCGGCGGCGGTAAATTAGGGCAACGGAATCCGGTCTGCTCCTCCGCAACCTTAGTTGATCGGTAAATCAATCCTATATTCTTCTCGGTCGAATTCGGTGTATCTCTCTTATTTGAAGTTTATTCGTAGAATTTGATGCTTTGATTGCTTCTTCTGTATTTGCATATATATTAGTTTCCTAGTCCCTCCTGTAATTAGAGGTCAAATGTTAAAACAATTCAAGTCTAGACTACTTTGCAAATAAGAGGGAGGATTATTATCCCAACGTTGTGTGCTTGTTCTAGTTTACTTGTTTGTTACCATTCATTTCATTTGTTCTAATAAGGACCAAGAACTTTTTTTTCAAGACAAGGAAACCCTCAATGGAGACTGCAACTTTGAAAATGATATCAGATTGCTTCATCAAACCAAAATTCGTATCGGAAGAAGCTCAAAAACCAACTTACATGGCACCATTGGATCTCGCCATGCTCAATCTAACTTACATTCAAAAGGGTCTCCTTTACTCCTTGCCCCCGGAAGAGAAAAAAGATTTCTCCACAACCAACTTCCTGCACCGCCTCAAAGACTCGCTTTCCGATACACTTACTCATTTCCACCCACTCGCCGGCCGTTTAGCCACCGTAAAACAAACCAACCCACCTTCTGTCGTCATCTTCATCAACCCGGAGAACATTCCGGGAGCAAGATTCATACATGCGTCCGTTAACTTGACGATTGATGATCTTCTTACACCCACCGATGTTCCGCTGATCGTGGAATCCTTTTTCGATCATCACAAGACTATCGGTCATGATGGGCACCAAAAGTCGTTGGTGTCGATTCAAGTCACGGAACTTGTTGATGGAATCTTTATCGGTTGTTCGATGAGCCACACGGTGGCTGATGGAACTTCCTTCTGGCATTTTTTCAACTCGTTATCGCAAGTGTTCCAGTCCAAACCGATCACACCTCCGGTTCTCAAGCGATGGGTTCCGGAAGGATACGACCCGATCATCACCCTCCCCTTCACCCATGAAGATGAATACGTCAACAGACCAAATCCGCCATTGGTACGACAACGAATCTTCCATCTTAATTCAAATGCTATGGCTAAACTCAAAGCAAAAGTGAACTCAGAATGCAACACCACAAGGATATCCACTTTACAGTCGCTCTTGGCCGTGATATGGCGGTGCGTGATCCGGGCCAGGCGGTTTCCAGCTGAAAAAGAAACCACTTGCAAATTGCCGGTGAACGTCAGAAGCAGAATGTCACCACCTTTGCCAGAACACTACTTCGGTAATGCGGCTCAATCCGTCGGAATAAAAACAACCGTCGGGGAACTGCTGGATCACAGTATCGGGTGGGTGGCGATGCAGTTGCACGAGTTGGTGGTTAACCATGGTGATAAACAGATCCGTGAGTATGTGGATTCATGGGTGAAGAAGCCGATTGTGCATAAAATGGACGTGATGTATGATGGGGTTGGTGTAGGTATGTCGAGTTCACCAAAGTCTGATATGTACGGTGTTGAATTTGGGTTGGGGAAAGGAGTGGCGGTGTTGTGTGGGAATGCGATGAAGTTTGACGCGAAGGTCTCATTGAATGCAGGACGGCCACGGGACGGTGAAGGACTTATGGATGTGGATCTCTCCTTGTTACCGGAAACCATGGCGCTTTTTGAAACTGACCAAGAGTTTATGAGTCTTGTGCAGCTCTAATTAATGTTCTTCGTACTTACGATTTCCCTCCTTTCAAGTTTGTGTGTTTTGGATTAGAAATAAAAATGTTAAAGATGTTAAACTTCATTGTGATTGATTATGAATAACTAGTTGATACACCCGCGCTTCGCTGCAGATCTTGTGTTGATCATGTTAGTAAAGACTAAACGTCCTTGAGCTTCATCTCACATTGTAGGTTTGCTGTGTAGTGAAAGTGAAAATGAATATATAATGGAAGCTTTAATGACTTGTGATTGCAGCAAAAGTACATCATGCATTTTCTTACATTATTCTTATTGACATGTAGATGGCTATTAGCAGGTGTGTTTTGATTCGCCAATGAGTCTTCTGAGTCGTATTTGTCACCACATTCATTGTAAACTTGTGATTTGGAATATGGATACCTTCACGATCTACGGGGCTAACACCCAACATGCTATACATGGAAAACAAAGAAAGCATCGTGAGTAAATCATGAGATCGTTACAGCTGCAGATAACTATTGCTACTGTCCATAGCATCAATGGCTGGCTGAAGATAAGATATCATAACATAATGTGTACTACTATTTCCCCAACTCCCGTCATAACATGAAATACAACATTAAGCAAACGGATGAAAAAAAAATAAAAAAAATGCCCCAAACTGCAGAAGTTTCAATATAATTATTAAGCCACCTTATTGACTTACGTGAAAGCATAACTATGTGAAATCTTATATACATAAAGATCCAAATAGCATGAAATTATATTTCGTAGACAACATTCTATACTCGAGCGATTTAAGCAAAAGAGATCACCTTGATAAAGCAAGAGCAGCATTCCAAACGCTTTGGATGGATTCACAGAACAACATACAATCTTGTAAAATTAGTATTATTAGAAGAGCGAAACTATTCTAATTCTAATTAATATATTGAAAACCGTATAATCTCTAATGTTTTGTTAATATAACCGAAAGCAATCTCGAAACTAAAGTAAGTAAAGCAGTAAAACTCAAAAATGAAATACATGCAAACATTATGCAAGATAATAATGACTTGACTAACATGATTCAATCGATCGTTACAGTCCACTTGGTATAAAGAAGAGCAGCGGCCCATTTGTATCGGCATCTTCACCTAATCAAAAAGAAATCGATACATTCATCAACATCACCATCACCGGTTATCTGTTGCTATTAAAAAACTCACTATAATTTCACTCTTAGTTTCTTATCTTATATACATATAAGTCACATTTGGTGAATTGAAACTTTAGTTTATCAGGCATGTGCTCTCCACTCTCCATAGACCAGACCAGATCGAACTTTCCATCAGGAAATGGTTGGTTCAATGCATCAGCAACTTGAAATGATACCTGCTTATTGTTTATCATGATTAGTTCAACTACCGAATGCCCATATCATCTGTAGATTAACATTATTACCTTGCTGGCTAACCCTTGTGCAGCAGCAAGTGCCTGTGCCCTCTCGGTTGTACAGGACTGAGGGTGATGCCACAACATTCTGCATCGTATTTTCTCAATAAGTACCTTGAGCTACCCCAATGCCACACCCAACATCAGCTATGCTCTTAGGTTTCTTTGGCGGGTCCTCTGCAAGGAAAATTGCACATTGGTCATATTGTCATAACACACATCTTATCTTATGTCCATGGTCCTTATTCCTTAATTTGGAAAAACTCATAAGATTTGGACAAACTAACAGGGACAAGAAGACACTCAATGTTAACTAAGACCATTTTTGAACACCAACGTTACTCATTTGATTAGAAACCTATCATATTTAACCTGTCGCCAAACTCTCCAAAGCCGTATTGGCATATATTACAAATATGAAGGTTAAACTGTTTCTAAGCAAGGAGTGACACTCGTGGCTTTACTCAAACTGTGTCAATAAGCAACCCTTTCGAATAACAAATCGTTGTTGCATAATGAACCTTACTTTTTACTCGGTGATGTAGCCTACTTTCATTTAGTTGCAAAAAAACTTTTACATTTTTACCGTTTAATGTAAACATACTTATGTTAAAATGTTTAGAAGACAAAAGTTTGATACAGTTCCGTGTAATCTTAACGGAAGAAAACTAGATCAGCAAGTACCAGGAACAGAGGCAAAGACAAGAGACTGCTCGATCATACGAATCTGTGCAGAGCGATGATCAGATATCTCCACGACAGCACCAGGTTCATAAAAGCCATGATGCATGTGTTCTCCCCATATATTCTCCCATATCCCAGACGACTCATCGTAGAATTCCGCTATTCCTTTCTTCAGCTTCATGTCATCCTCAGTTGTAACAGCAGTGGCACGAATAGCTCCTCTCGTTCTTCTGAGTTGCTGCACAGGCTGTCGAGTACGTACGCTGAAAAGTCTTCGTTGGCGGGTGAGGGAAGTGTTGAAGAGTGTTGATGCACACGCGCTGCAGTGTAAGGAAGTCATGATGATAATATTATGTTGTGCTTACGTACGAGGAAGAAAGTAGTTGGGTGGGTTTGGTTTGGTATTTTAGTCAGAGTATTTTTATCAACAATCTATTACAACTCAATCTATTAATAAAATATTATTTTCTCTTTCCTCCACTTACACAACAAATACATACAACCAATCTATAATTTTTTGATTAGTGATTGGCATGCCTAAATTTATGCATAACAAAGATCATCGTACACTTGTCAAGATCAATGGTGAGTTTGAGGAGAGAGAAAGTATGGAATACAAATGTCTAACAATAAGTGGATTAGGCATGATATTAGTCATATGAGTTAGGCATCCATATCATTTCTCTAATTTTTTTTACCATTTATCAACAACACAATCTAACACACAACCAAAAGATAACGGTCGTTAGTATAAAGGACTAACGTTGCAAGTGATCGTTTGGTTAGGACTAACGGTGCCATTGAGATAACGAAAAAGATAACGGCCGTTAGTGATAGGGACGAACAGTGTGACGAAACTTGGTTATAAGGATTCATGATGCAAGAAAAAAAAAAGAGGGACGAGCGTAGGGATTTCACCCAAACCACAGGGACGAACGGTGTAATTTACTCTACAATCAATATATACAAATAAGAAAAAGAAGAAAAGCAAAAAAAGAGATAGCCACTATAATAGTGCCATGTGGCAAATGATGGGTTGGGAATCTGGTTTGCCATGCACCAGATTGTGAGATAGATTGTATACAAATAATATAAAACTATTATTTTGGCATGTATTTTGTTTAGATTGGGTTGACAATCTTGCAAATAAAGATAGTCTTAGTTATGTTTGGTCGTGTCTATATTTGACTATTTGTGCTATAGATACGTGCATGTCTAAACTTTCTATTCACATTATTATTTTGTACAATTTTTGTCATGTGATATACTCGTTACTCCTTTATAGTTAAGGGGGTGTTTGGTTTACATTAGGGTATGACTATATGGGAATCGGTTTGAAAACCCAACTTATTTAATGGGTTTAAAAAATGCCTATATTTATGAGTTTGATTTCTAATTTCAAAACCAAACCTACAAACCAAACATCTATGATACTTTAGAAAATATATACGCTTTAAAAAATAAATAAATAAATAAATGAAGATATATAGGCTAAAATGTGGACATGTTTCAAACTATTATCATGTATATTGAATGATATTTATCTTAAAAATAATTCATGCAATCTTAGAGCATCTTCAATGAGGTGGTTTTTAAAAAACTTTTTACTATTTAGAAAAGCTTTTAGTATGTTTTTTAGCATGGGAACAAAGACTTGGTTGATGACTTTTTAGCAATGACTTGTGAAGTATCAAGCGTTTGACAACAAAAGTGAAAAGCTATTACACCAAAATGAACTAAACATTCATTGTGAAACACAATATATAATTAAAAAACTCATTCATTAAATGCAACAAGTACAAAAAATAAATACAAAAAGCTATTGATGGTTTTTGCCATTGCGTATGCTCTTAGGGGGCGTTTATTTTTTTTTTATGGATTCAGTTGCTTATAAGTACAAGTGGGACCATGTCTTATTTAGCCTCTTGTTGGGGAAGAGAAGGCTTTTGCTTGCCTTGGAGATACAGATGATTTAATAGAAAATAGTTGACCCACCAATAAAGAAAACAATGTTTTATATAAAGTGTGATTGCTTTAGGCTCACCCTTTAGCATTTAGACATTCTAATAGAAAAAAAAAAAAAACATAACCTAAGTCATCTATTCTTTTTATCAAATAAAAAATTAATTTTTATCATTTTTTAAATTAAAATATCTCTCAAACCGTTAATGGTTATGCGAAATTAATTATATCATCGCGACGAGAATTGAATTATCTTTTTATAGATATGCACTTCGGTATACTTTCAACGAACTTTTTTTCAAGATTTTCACCCAAAAAAATCACATGTGATTCGCTTTAAAAATCACATGATACTTGTGAAAAATAACAAATCATAAGTGATTTTACAAATCAGAAAAATAACAAATCACCCAAGTGGTTTTCTGAACGGGAATTTTATGAAAAAAAAATAACAAATCACATGTGATTTTTTAGAACGTTAATTTTGAAAAAAAAAATCGTCGAAAGTATATAGAAGTACATATCTATAAAAAGATGATTTAATTCTCGTCGCGATAATGTATTTTTCATAATTTGAAGATTTATTGTTTGCAATAGATGTTTTTTTAATCTAAAAAAAATAAAGAAAGAAAAAAAAAAGTAAAAAAGGGATGAAAGTTAAATGAAGGTTCACGATTGGTTGATTTGTTTTTTAAATAATTAGTGATTGTTGCGGATCTCACATCTCATGATAATAACATCCACTATTAACTGTTTAATTATAGTTTTATATTTAAACTTTTATCATTTTTTGATTAATCTATAAATTTTACCTACGCGATCAATAATCATCGCCAAATCTTTCTAGCAATATTTTCAAGATATGTTGGAAGATTACAAAACTGCCCAACATAAAAGCTAAAAACCGTTGACCATCCATAATGGATGGTCGAATGCATGGTCAGTCCCTCATTTTGAACGCATCCCCTTCATTACATGAGGTTGATCATGGGTCGGTCCGTCGGCAAGATTTGCATAACTCGGTCATACACGAGTCCTCCCATTTGTTTGTGTGTGAGTGTGGTGTGTTTTTGGTGATGATTGCGATCGCTTTATTACTTTATTACACTAACTTGATCATGAAGGACATGTTGAGTTAGCTATGATGTGGTAGTGGTCACCGCGATCATCTGCGATCACCACTGCATACAACTTAAAAATTATAGTCATGACAGGTGCCTTGCGCAAGGTTTTAAAAACCGCACCAGAAATCAAACATGTTTAGTCTCCGGACTGATTCAAATACGGCTATAGCGATTCAACCGGTTTAAAAAACCGGCCCTCAACTATAGCTATTTTACCGATGACTAACATAAGTCAAAACATATAGTACAAACAAACATGACAGCAACCAATGCTTTCACCGGTCTCATTTTGCGAAAATTATTGAAGAGGCACTTTTAGAAAGAAGTTGTCTTGCAAATGACCAACTTTATGGGTAGGCCACTTTGTTCGCTACCTATTAGCAACGATGTCAAAAATCAATACGTTACGGCACCATTTCGCTGCCTATACTTCCGTAACGTTCGCATAAAACAAAAAAAGAAAACAAAACACGTCACCTATTCGTGACCCATTTGCGATTAATATAGGCCGAACACGTGTTGGTTTTTGACATCGCTGCTAATAGACAGCGAACAAAATGGCCTTTTTAAAGATAACATAAAGTTGATTTTCTGCAAAACAACTCTTTCTCAAAAAAACCTTTGCAGTAATTTTCACCTCATTTTTTGTTTTTGTCTTTCTTTCACGAAATGATTATTAGTTACCCTAAAACACCAATAATACCCTTTATGTTTTTTTGGTCTTTATTATATTTTGATTTTTTATAATTTTATTTATATTAAAAAATTATAAAACTGAAAGTACGAAATATTAAATATAAAGTTTAATAAATGAAAAGTATTATATACTTTAAACAAAGAGAGATATTGATTGTAGAAACTTGGCCAGGGGTTCTAATAACACCACCCAATACAAACTAGTTCACACATTTTTCTTGTTCATTATCACACGCCAACTAAAAATACACATACAATTACACAGTCATGCACAACATATATGCTCATGGTTCATCCACATAAACATCTGTCACACTCCCAAATTACCTGTTTTACAGCACAACATATATGCTCATGGTTCATCCACATAAACATCTGTCACACCCCCAAATTACCTGTTTTACAGCGGAATGAAATACCTTGGGGAGGACTGTCATAGCATCAAAGTTACAGTTATATCGAACGACCTAAAGTGTCGTTTTGAAAATATCGCTTGATTCAGTAAAATAATTAGAGTTTACAACACATAGGTCCTAAAAGATTTCCAAGGTACCAAAATAAGTTTGTTACAATCAAACGATAGTTAAGTGCATAAAATATAGGTGAGACGCGTCGACTATAAAACAAGTCGGATAGAAGAAATTTGAAATGGGGACAAGGTTTTTTGCCTTTTCTGGTGGTCGATTCCGACCCAATGGTTCCCAGGTATGAGCTGTTCAGATCGGTTCGTTCGCATCCGGTTCCAAACACAAATACTTTCTACCAACACACAGATTTACAAAAGCTCCAAATACTATCTACCGACAAAAGTATACATATCGTTATTGTTTACTAGATGACCTTGTACAACACCCGAACATCCATAACTAAAACACTACAATGGTTTTAACTGTTAAAAATAACTACCTAGAAAATTAAACGGGAATCAA
Source organism: Chrysanthemum seticuspe (assembly GCA_019973895.1). Lineage (NCBI taxonomy): Eukaryota > Viridiplantae > Streptophyta > Magnoliopsida > Asterales > Asteraceae > Chrysanthemum > Chrysanthemum seticuspe. The sequence goes on along the minus strand of BPTQ01000002.1, from coordinate 233,425,325 downwards.
ATATATTGAGATATGATTATCCCTTTGACCAATTTAAAGAAGATGAATAGCATTAATTATAAATATGCAAAATAAATTAAAAATGATACTCATGACCAAGATAGGCACAAAGGCAAAACTGAATCTCACAATATAGCATTGAAGAGCCTTTTGAGACTGACAAAAGTATGGCATGAAGAAAGGTACTTGATCTTACAATAAACAAAAACTAGAGGCAGAAAACATGAAAATCATGCCTTGACATTGTCTCATAAAACACTACTATCTCTCAAGTATTTGTGGCCCTGGTGTAGATTTGCTGACTAGCATGGGCAGATACCATCCTAATCGCACCTCTTGCCATCAAATCCTTAATCGCCTTACGTGCCAAAGATCCATTGATCTAAAACAAAACAAAGTGGAAACAATGTGAGATAACGTGCGAATATGTTTATATAATGTTGCAACACAATCTTTTGAACTGTTTGCTGAGCTTTGAATTTTATAGAACTTGTAAAATAATGCATTGTGGTGATTTACATAATAAATAATTCAAGTTTGGCCCACTTTTTAATAGCACAAATAGAATATAGCTTTCAAGAAGAACAAGACATGATGCATAAGAGATTTTGAAAAAAATGGAATTTAAATAGTACCCTTAATCTGTCGGATAAGATGGAAGGAGTGATTAGCTTAAACTTAGGAGCTTCAGAAAGAAGCTTGTCATAAGTCGCCTTATCGAACAAAACCATGTTGTTCACCTTCTCCTTTTGTTTTCCCTTGCTCCACTTCTGTAAAAACCAATAAACAAACAATCTTAATCTCTGCCGAATTTTAAAATCCTAAACTATTTTATTAAAAAGTGCCTAATCTCTCTTTTGTCTATATTTTACGTCTAAATTTAGGGTGGATCTGAAGTCTGTCTATTATACAACGTTATGTCCCAAATCATTATGACGATCCTATCTGAAGCATCAAACCACAAACCATAAGTTTAACATTCTTGATGAGCTCAAACTTTGTTAATTTCAACACTAGCTCACTAGTTCTAAGTGTATACTTCTTATAATCTGTTGAGCATTGCAAGACAATGTTTAGCCAGAATCAAGTAAGCCGAATAAGCATAACTGTTGTAACCCACATAATACAACAAGCCACGAAAAAGTTTCACACGAAGGGGTGTTTATTTTATGCTAATTTGATGGGCTTATAAAATTATCAAATTATTGATAAGCTCATTTCCAACGGCTTATAAGCTTATCAACTTAAGCTTAAAACTTAGATTATAAAAATGAACTTATGAGCTTTTCAAAAATTCAATAAGCATATTAGCCAATAAAAACACCCCCTTTAAATTGCCAAATGAAACAACTTTTATATCTAAAGATCCTCAGACAAAAATGACTTTTTCATAGCAAAATCAAGAACTTAGTACTATGAATGCCAAACATCATATCTTTAAATAAAACTCTATTAGTAAAATTAAACAGTAATGCTAATGTCAAAAGCATTAAATTAAACAGTAATACAAGTTGTAATCAAACTAAATAAATATTATTAGTGAAGAAATTTGACCTTCTTCTTTTGCTTTCCACCACCAGACTTGGCTGGCTTAGAAGACGGAGGGGGAGCCTTTTCCTTCTTGGGAGCCTAGATTCCCCACACATTTAAACTATTAAAAAACTGAAATAACAATAAACCATTCAATAAATAATAGTTTGAAAATATGAGAAATACCATTGAATCTGATAATCTTGTTGCTACTGTCTCAAGGTTCTGAAAACAAAAGAAGCTGCGCACATGAGGTGATTGTGTGCTTATAAGTTTATATATGTAGCTAGGGTTTTTTAGGTATTGGGCTATTGGATTTTAGCAATGGGCTGAAATGCTGATTGTATTGGGCCGGGTTTTGTTTAACCCTTATTTTGAGAAAATTTGTTAATATTTTTGTTCAATTTATATTTTTTTATAACATATTTTCTTTAAAACGAGTTGGTTATCCTCGCGTTGCGGCGGACGTTTTAGAATTTTTTTTTTTTTTTTTTTTTGTATAAACTATATATATATATATATATATATATATATATATATAAAAGAGATATTTATAGTAAGGTATGTGGTGGAATTTTTTTGTGAGGTTTTTGGTGACATTATTAAACCTTTTTTTTTAGTTTGTGAAGAATTTTTATTATGTGTCATTATGAGAATTTTTTAATCAATGGTGAATTGTTCGGCATAGCTATTTTTTTTCTAATTTTGGCCGGTTTGGAAAATGTAATTTTTTTTTTCGGTAGATATTTGTGGTTTTTTTTTAAGTTTTTGAGGTTTGGCACAGAGGTATTGATCGTAATGGTTTTCGGTTTGCTTGGTTTTTTTTCTTTTTTTGGGGTAACTCGGATAAGTGTAACACAACCGTTTTTTAAGAAGAGAAGTAATTATTCAAGTGACTCAATAAGATAGATCGACCATTTTTAACGGAATATAAAAAAAAATTCGATGGATTTTTAACGGAGGGGGAGCGTAATCAATTGATTGGGAAACTTCGCAAACGCGAGCAAACGACTGTTGAGACTCGTTCTTTTGGCCCTTCCAATGAAAAAGCTGTTGCCGGTTTGGAAGGTTTGCTGGAGCTTAAACGTGTTGATCGTCATACCGTGCTCGCTCTTAATGTTTTAATTGACGCTATTCGTGATGGTATAGCTGAGAAGGAGAAGCACGTAGTGTTCATAGAGCTGGAGGAGGGGGCCTCGGATGGTTAGTGTATTTGTGGGGTCGTTTGTTTGTTGTTAGGTGTTTGTAAGTTGATAGTAATGTTGGTCTATCGTTAGTCAAGTTGTTGGTATAAATGTGTCGGTATTATATTAGGATGTTTAACATATGTACAGTCAATGGGTTTATGTAATCTGTAATGGGTTACAGCTTTTTTTTGTTGGTCATAATGTAGTCGTTCATCTGAAGTACTTGTAAATATGTTTTGTGAATGAAAAGTTGAAATGTTTAACCTGCGTTTGTTTTATGTGGTTTTTTTTATTACGCTGTGATTGTGCTATGATTGGTTTTCCGGTTTGCTTTGGTAAAAATTCTCTTATTGATGTTGTAATGAAGATTTTTGGTTGTTACTTTAGATTGTGTATGTGAATGCTTCGACGAACGACTTTGTTGGTTGTGGGATGTCTGAATTCTGGTATCCGTCAGTAGTTTAATTCGTGGTTAGTCCTTCTTATGTTTGTTTTAATAGTTACTTGAATATATGGTGGCCGTGTTTGTGTTTTTCTCTTATCTTTTCGGTATGATTTATTTGCGAGTCATTTTGGTTCACCCATTACTACTGATTTAATGTACCTGTATGTTGTAGATTGTTGTAGTCAGTTGATTTAGGACGTGATGGTTTTTTTTTTATTTTTCGATTATCTTTGAGCGTTCTTATGCCCCCGTTATTGTTTGTACAATTAACTTTTATAGTTTAGAACTTTTGAAAGTTGTTCTGGACGCGCGCAGAAATATTAGGATGAGTAAGCTAATTTGTATTATAGTATCTCAAAATTGTTGTGGCGTTCAGATACCACAACGATAGATTTATATATATTTTTACAACCACATAATATACGTCTTACAGAATTTCCCAAAATGTGCGGTTGGCTGTTTTCTACTGACAGCTATCTGCTACATGTATGTACATATATATACCTGTTGCAGGTTATTGGTTTATAAGTTCCTACAACATTCTGCAAACTGTTTTCACAGCATTTATACAGCCGTTATACAAAAGATTTTTTAGTTACTGAAGTGGGTGCAGTTTCTTGTCGTTCAATCTGTCTTCGGTTTTTTGGCTTCCCGTTTCTCTTCTTCTTCTGGTAATGGTTGGAAGAGTTGTTTTTTGACATTGGTTGTCGATAAGGGTTGTGGTTCTGATTTCTTTTCCGGAGCGTCTGCTGATGATGGGGGTGGGGTTAAGGTTTCTGTCTGGAGTTCGGTGATACAAACGTGTTCTTCAGCGATTGTTGCGGTTGAAGAGCTGCCTTCAGTTTCAATTTCGGGGAGCAAGGGTGGCGCTGGATCGTCAGCGTGGTCTAGAATTAGTCTTGGCAATCCTTTACGGCTCCGTGTTCCGAAATGTACCTTGAAACGGTGTTTTGTATTCTCTAAGTCTTTGATTATTGGAGGGAGGATGTAGGGGTTTATATCCGATATGTAACTGACCACTTCTATGCAAGGAGGTAAAAGTGAATGGGCCTGTGGACTGAAACAACTGATAACAACACTCCCTGTCACGTCTGCAATGACGCTTCTGAAACAGTAACTGTAAGCATGGAAACAATTAATACTTATGACTCGTTACATTTGTAGGTGATAATTTGTGTTTCTAAATTATAGAAAAGCATAAGGTACCTGTAATTTGAGTTCGTTTCTGTCATAGATTGTTCACAATGCCAATGAGGACGTTTGTCTTCAATGTTTCTGTTGCAGACCTTGCATCTGTTCATGTACCATTCCATATTTTCTTCTATCTTTGTTATAACGCCTTCGATGGTAAAAGTCTCTCCTTGCTGTTTTAGAACAATTTTCAGTACGTTATAAAATATTTTAATCAATGGCGTGAGTGTGTGTATATTACCATAACATTGCTGGGAGTTATTTGCATAAGTTCGGCGATTGTCAACGGTGGTTGTATGCTGGATTGCTGTGCTGCTTGTTGCTGGGTGGTTTGAAACGTTAGCGGCATAACTGGTCCGAGTAACTCATTATATCTGCATATAGAGTTTGTCAGTGTATAGATTGATATTTAGAAATTACTATCAGCGTCGTGGTGTTATGGCTGCTGTACTTACATGCCACGTATATGGTTCGCTTCTGGTATGTCTGGGTTGAGGTAATAGCTTGTGGCAGTGCTTCCTGAAAGTTGCAAAGTTCCGCCAAAGGTTTTGACTATACAGGAACTCACAGCTATTATGATCGGCTGCTCTAATTGCGTAGCAACATCCATTTCAAATCTTACAGCCATCTCGTTCCATAAACTTAAGGTAATGTTGGTTCCGCTGATAAGAAAACGAACCATTTTCAATTACGTTATATTACTGTGATGGTTATTTTTAAATTAAGAGTCAGTGTTTACTTGAGGTTCTGGATTTGTATGTTCTTCATGAGTGTTGCGTTTGTTGTTGCATTTCCAAATTCTTTGATTCTGCTAACGTTCCGAATAATACCAATATAGTCTGTACACGTATCCAAATATTATGTTAGTTGTGTTTTATTAATTTTTCATGAAATATATTTTTTACCTGTTAGAATTGATTCTCGGTTGGCAGCGCGCGGCCCAAGGTCATTATAAGCAGCGAAGTCAAAGTAATGTTTGGCGAATCCGTCGTCGGGGATCTGGACAGCTAACGTAAGCTTTCCAAAAAGGAGTGTTGTGTCATTTTTTAAGGTGCGTTGCCAGTTTTCTGTTGTCTTTGACCCGAACCTGTAAATTCTATAACATGAGTTTAGCTCCATACTTGATTCAAATTGTTTAATATCTCGTACTTCCACATTTGCTTGCACCGCGTTCCCCTGTATTGACAGACGTTCTACAGATTAGTAACATGGTTGTATATATTTTTATGATTTGAAATAGGCCGACATTACCTCTCGATCAAGTAGTATGAAGCATAAACCGGTTGGAGTAGGGTCTGGGACATTTCTTGCGATCCATTTACGATACACTCTGACTTCTAGGGATTTACTTGGGTCGGTCGCTATTATGTCAGCGATGTTTACGACGTCCTGTTTAACCATAGGAAGTTTGCCTTTATCCTTTGGGTCAATAGGCGCTATTGGTCGAACTGTGGCCGGCTGAGATTCTACTGCCGGCATTTTGCCTTTATCCCTGGATTGTATAAAAACTTCCTCTGGTGCCGGACCCTCTTCATGAGTTTCTTTTGACATTTCAAATTACTGAAACTGTTTAAGTAGTAACCTGCAGATACTTTTAACTGTTAGAAAGATTCACGTGTACTTTACAAAGACTGTATGAAAAGTGCGAGAATCGTCTGCACAAAGGGTACGGACAGTCCTATGTGCACGTGTCGGTCTATGTTATTGCTAATTAACTAAACCACTGGATGAGTCTTCAATTATTAGCGTGCACATGATTTAAGTTAGCTTAAAAGGTTGGAAACATTTTATGAAAATAACATTACAATTATAGAAACTGGTAGTATGCAAGAATTTATTTGTCGTGCATCTATGTCGTGAGGTATGTAACTATCAGTGAATCTGTATCATAAATAATGAGAACAGATGTATTGTGAATATTATCTCTGTAAAGTCACCAGTAATGCGCAAAGCGGTGACGCTGTGCAAAGTGTAAGAGTGACAACAAATAATGTACAGTTAAGCATACTGTGCTGACATATTTTTGTACACCAGATTAACAAAGGCTGCAAGAAAAATTATGTGTAACCTGACGTGCCATAATTTGGTTGAGAAAGTCTGTGTAGACTATATTTTTCGTGTTGTTAAAAGGTTTATCTGGGTGGTTCCCTATGACAACTTTAAGACCTTTGGGTGATGTAGCTCTAGATAAAGCTACATACAGTTGCCCATGATCGAATATAGGCTCAGGCAAATACACGCCTATTTTTTCCAACGACTGTCCTTGACTTTTATTGATCGTCATCGCGTAGCATGGCTTAAGAGGAAACTGTTTTCGCTTGAATATAAATGGCATTTTCTCCTCTTTCACAGTTAATATAATTCTTGGGAGGAACACTTTTTCGCCTATTCTTGTACCCGTAATAATTTTGCCTTCCACCACTCGGTTAAGTAATTGAGTAACTATCATGCGTGTTCCATTACACAGTCCTCCAAGCAGGTTTAAATTACGCAGTAGCATGATCGGGACTCCCTCTTTAAGTTGAAGCTTATGCGGGGGTATGCCTGGGAATCTCATTGAATTCAGGTATTCTACGGGATACAGTAATTCTGTTGCGCCGCCATCGTTACTAATAGGTACAGCATCATCGACACTTGTATAAAACTTTGAGCTTCCTGGAACCGTTTGGAGTACGCGATCGTTTATGAGATCTGCTGTTTCATTTTTGGGGCAGACAATTGCTTTCTGCTGGAACGCTGCTGCTGTTGGTGCATGCATCGATGCAGGGTCGTATATAAAATTAATTAGCTGCAACAAACCGTCGTCATTTGGCTGAAAAAAGTACCTCTCCGGTATCTGTACCCACTTTGTATTCTCTGGATCTTCTGTGTCACATTGACCAATGTTGCCATTTCCTATATTCAGCAACCATTGTGAAAAGTATTCAGTTTCCTCTCTTTCCATAGTTGTCATCCAGGATCTATGAAGTCTCATATTTTCTGACAAAAAGAATATTTTAAAATATGCCCATAGGTAAGATTGCACTATTGACGTTGCAATTATAACTTCTTTAGAGGCACCTTTTTTAATCGGCAACGTCTGCCTAAAGTCCCCACCTAACATGATCGGTTTCCCACCAAATAGGCAAGTTGGTGTGTCCAAAACGTCCATAAGTGTTCTGTCCACCGCTTCGAAACACCTTCTTTCATTCATTGGGGCCTCATCCCATATTATTAGTGCAGTCTGTTTCAGGAGCTCGGCAAGCTGAGTATTCTTCTTAATCGTGCAAACTGATTCATCTGTTAGTTGGAGAGGTATCTTGAACCTTGAATGTGCAGTTCTACCTGAAGGTAGCAACAACGACGCTATACCCGACGATGCAACTGCAAGAACTATTTTCCCCTGTGCGCGCAGTGTAGTGATTATAGCTTTCCACAGAAAAGTTTTTCCAGTTCCTCCGTGGCCATAGACAAAGAGCAGCTCTTGCTTGTGTGAGACAATCGCTTCCATAATCGTATCAAATACGGCCCTTTGAGCTTGGTTCAGCTGTGGTATTAATCGTCTGCTTTCTGATTCCATTTCTGCACGGTCATAGTTTTTTTCTTCCATTACTGCTCTGTTGTTGAAAATTGTAAGCAAGTCTGGCGGTGGTATAGGTAGGCCAAAATCTTTTAGAGATTTCCCATGCGTAGCTAACAACACCTGCAACTCATATGAGACGCCACCTTGTAATTCTGTATCATTCACAAATAAACGGTGTATGCCTAATAGTTCCGATAATACTCTTGGAATATCTTCTGACATTGGCCTCCAAAACATGTGCCACAAAGTTACTGGATTTGAAACATCTGTGAATAATAGAATCTGAGAAAACAATGACCTAAGCTGTGATGCAGTTGCTGTGACTGAAGATTCTTGCAATGCTATTATCCATTCCTGATCATCTTGTAGTAGACCCATAGCTTCACATGCAGCTCGATTAGTACTATAAGTATAGCCGTTAACTGTACGAATTCCAGCGAACGATCTGCAACCCCTTTGGTGACATAGTAGTAACCGTTGATAAAATAAATCCCCCGCTGCTGGATGTACGTAGGTGAGTCTTCCAATCAACGGTTTATTCAAGTCCTGCCTAGGAGACCAACACTTATCACTTATGGACCACACAAACTCGGAGGGGAATTCCAAATATGTTAAGTGCCTACCTGACGAAAAGGACTCGTTAAACGCTAACCATTCCGTGAGCGTCGTTTTCCGTGACCCTGGATTATTTAGAACTGATTGTACCGTTTGCCGGCCTCTGAAAACGACCCTTTGCATATTTTCCAAATGCACTGCAAGAATTTGAACCGCTGGATCCCGGCTGTGTATGTCAAACCCAAAAATTCTCCAGCACGCCTCGTGAGGACCGATATATCTAGCGTCCACAAAATTCTTTATTTCATCAACCGGTCGCTGAGTAGGAACATTTGATGTGGACGCTTCAGACAAAGTATCTCCAGCCTGATATGTTTGCCTGCTTATCCGAGCAACGATGCGGTCAGTTCCTTTAGAAATATACTTGAACAGATATTTGATCAGCATTGTCCACCCACAATACTCAACATTTATATGTGCGTAAAATACCATACATAGAGTACGATTATATGGGACAACGTATGCGTTGTCCAGTCTTACCCCTCGACGCACTTGATTGATTTCAACATCCCTTCTACGATAATGCACGTATCCTGAGTTGTCAATAAACGTGGAGGTGCAATATTCTTTCGGAAAATATTTCTTGCAACCTGTTCTATTCTGCATACATGCAGCGCTCGGAAAAGCGTTTCCACATGGACCATGAACCATGAATTATGATATTACCCTAAACCCCTCAGGATCATGTTGAGGATCAGGGAATTCTGCACTAATATATCTATCTACTTCAGCTGGCGTGATGGAGTTAACAGCACGGCTGATCCATAGTAACATATGACAATGTGGAAGCCCTTTTTTCTGGAACTCGACCGTATATAACACTGTAAAAAGCATGAAAGAGGAAAAAATGAGTCAGCACATCAGTATGTGGAAAGAAAACCCCCATTTTTGATGAAATATTTGTTAAAGATTTGAAACGCATACATACGTTTAAAAAAGGCTTGTGTAACCCCCTATATTGTATAGACAACTAATTCTATAAATGTTGAGCCGAAAGGCATCAAATATGTACCTGCATTTACTGAGCCGAAGACCCTAGTACCACGCACATACTTTATCAAATCGTGAATTTTACGTTCGAAAATTCGATCCACTACGTCTGGTCTGTCAGCGGCAGTAAGGTGAGGGTACATTTCCATGTACTCTTCTATTTCTGGCCAGCGTGTGTTACACGTGAACGTGATAAAAAAAGAAGGATTCCCATGTACACGACAGATAGCTAATGCGTCAAGATAATGGCTATACATGTATCTTGGACCACCGGTGAAAGATGACGGTAAGATAATTCTGGAACCAACGTCTGATCCATCGACGTCCCCTCTATTTATTGCATCGTATAAGCCAGCGAAATAATCTCCTCTTATGTCCGCCTGATGAGTACGCACCCAATCCATCCGGCTTTGTTCGATACTACAGTACGCCGTCACTACATATTGTTGGAATAGTCTACCGGCCCTGCTTAAAAGATTATAATAACCCACCCTATCGTGCAGTTGGTAAGCATAAAACGATTTCATTGACATTTTCTTTCCCTTCCGAGTTGAAATACTGTCGACGTTTATGTATCTAAGGCCAAGGTGATACCCATGTTCACCATATACAAAAAGGAGTGGAAACTGAGCTGACATATAGGTTGCATGTAGCTTGTTAATGCGTTGTGGGTCGCCAGAATGAGTCTCTATAACCACATCAAAGTCTGCCTCTGTCTCCATAGTATCATCAAATACAATAGCACCTATAGTATCTGCGGTCGGAACATCGTACTGTGAACCCTTTGCAACACTAAAAAGCCTTACCTTAAAGTCCGGGATCGGGTTTTGCTCTAGCTTGTCCCTGGCTGTTCTAAACAACTGTATTAGTGCATTATTTTCATCCAAGAAATTCACTAACGCACGAACAATATCAGGCCTGAGCTTTGTGTTGGAAGTACTGGTAAAATGCGCTAATCTATTACCGACCTCATTTCCTGTATCGTATATATATAGCTGCAAAAATCTAGGATCTTTCCCCGGCTCAGGACAAAGGCGGCCAATCGTATAGTATATCTGTCCAGATATTTTAAAGACATAAGGTCCCCTCCCGTTATTAATGGACTCGTCAATATTAGCGCCAAATGAAGTCATGGCAAACATTTGGTTGTAGGCTCTGATGTTTTCGAGGAAGTGGGCGCTCGAATATAGCTGATGAATAACAGGTGGATAATCGTGCGGCGTGAATAATTTAACCCTGCCTTGGAGGCAACAAATATTATAAAGCGGCCCCGAAGTCAGAGTAGAGTAACTGAGCTTTTCTTCCGGCCAAAATCTGGCCTTGCAATTATGGCACACACACTCGCATCGTCCAAATCTGTGATATTCTTTCGGTGGACCTGTAAATAAGTTTAGCGAACATATATCAGAATAAGTTTCAGGAGAAAATAAGGAATAATGCTATAGTAAAAGATACGTTCATAACTATTGAAGACCGGGAAAATCAAAGGTAAGCAGCAAGTAGTATGTGGACAACCTTTTCGAAGAACGGAATGGACATCGATCGTAACAGGTTGGCTTTCAGCAACCGCCGGTGGAACCTCAGAAACGTTAATAGCTACAACAGCCATAATAGCACGGGTTTAGGCTCCTAAACGTCTGATTACATAATTATTCATAAGATGCAAATGAAAGATAGAGTACCTTGTCCGGCCAAATAGTGTGCGTCCACACGCGTGGCTGAAACAGATGGAGACATGGATTCGTCTAAATCAGACCGTTGTGCTATAGCATGACAAACGTCATTAGCACTCATACCGACAGTTGTTGTTATTGTCAATAAAAAAAATTGTCACATCTAAACATACCCTGACATAAACCTTCAGCACTCACTTGTACAGATGTTGTATCAATTTGAGTAGAGGTATCACAACGGGTGTTGGTGACGTTATCAAAGGCGAGCACAACCGATTGGCCAGTATCGTGTCTACGCCGTTTCCTTGATGTGGAAGCTGACACTGTATCGGCTAAAACTTTTGATGAAGAAACTGGTGTACCGTAGTGTATACTGTTTGTCTGAAAATCAAGAATGACTGGAGAGCGAACAGGCCCTGCAATATCAATCACCAATTTCCATCATATGTGTGAAAAAAAATTCAAAGGAATTGCAAAAACAAAAATACGTTAGTCACAATACCTGTAAGTTGAAAACCCCTTAGCCAGTCGGCTTTTGTAGTATCCACATCAGTGAAAACCTTTTCGGGAGGCAAGGAAGGCTGATAAGAATGCACGAAAGAACGTACATTACAGCTTTTGGCCAAAGACTCACCGCTTGGAGCACCAATCCACATGCAAGGTATGGGAGGTATATCATAACTCTTGTTGAAGGTTTCTGACACAACATGAGTAACCGGTGAACGAACAAAGCGGGAACTTGTTGCAGTAATAATGGGAGTAAATGTTCGGACGTCCACGGTTTTTCCACCACCTACATTTCGATTACCGTCCTGTATACCATCCAATAAATTTTCAAACCCCAACCTTCTCTTTAACCCAACATGTCCTGTCAGGTCTACAGAATGACCCTCGGTCTCCTTAACGGCTCCAGAACCTGTAAATGCTAACTTTCTCTTTACCCCGGCATCTGGTGACGTTTGCAGAGAACGTTGGCGTTCAATACTGTTATCAGGAACAACAACAGGCACACCGAGGCAGTCACTATCCACCGTGAAAGTATGGTCATGTGTAGTAGCATACCTGTAGCGCTTACTCACAGAAACATTGGGTTGAAAGATCCCATTAAAAGACCGCTTACGGCTCGTTTCCTCCCCGACAGACATATTACTAACATCTATATCGTGCACATGTAGCATGCCACAAGTTTGTGAACTATCTGATACCACAGGCACTGTATCTGACGACAATTCGTTTGTCGCTACATCTATCACGTTAACTCTTTTGCATGGTCTAGTTTTTATCTTCATAATTTTCAAACTTAAAGGATATATAAAGTTAGAAAACACAATAGAGAAATATAAGTGGCAAAGATTGTATTCCACAACTTTTGGAGTGAAATTTGATGTTATTCATGCAAAAACAACCATGTCAGCAAATACAAAACGCATAAGAACATGAACAGAAGAATCCATAAAAGTTTGTAAAGTTTATAACAACAAAAGACATACCTAACAATCAAAAACACCTGCATGCAAATCTAAGAAGCCAGTGGAGTGATGAGATCTCGAAGAATTGCAAACCCTGACCAGAAGCTAACAGATGGCACGAAGATAACCAAACGACATATATGAGTCACGCCCTTTATTCGCCGGCCTAACGTGGGCTAAAAAAGTGGGCCTATTCCTGGTATACTCATAAGCCCATTAAAATTTTTATTGTCGTTAGAAAGAATTTTAAAATCAACCGGAGCGTCAGAAACTATTTTCAAATCAACCGACCTAGGGGATTAAGTATTATATAGAATTAATTACCAAAATAAACCTTTCTCATACCTTATTTATGAGAATGAGCTAGTTTTTAAAGTTTTACCAAAATGAATTTCGGATGTTGTGCATTAGTGATTTTTAGCATTAAAAAGTTGACAGTAGCATGTAAAAATCTACGCCTATAAAGGTTTGACTATTACATATAGCAAAGCTTACAAAATTGATAATTTTATATGCATTTTGGAGTTATACGGTACAAGCATGCAAAGTGCAATTTCATCTCACGGTCGCATTTAAGGTCGTGAATTTTGTTTTTTAAATTTGTCTTTATCAAATAAAAAGGTCGCATTTATCATTTTATGTGGGTCAACGTTTTATGGTTGCGTACCTTATTTGGGTCGTGTTTTAAGTCTTGAAAAGTGAGTCGCGTTTTATTTGGTAAAAGTGTTAACAACTAAAAATCAAGTCGCGTTTATGTGGGTCGCGTTTAAGACACATATAGCATCAAAATTTTGCAATGAAATGAATCTAACAGATGAGAGTTAAAAGTTCATTTTTGTAAAAAACTTAAGTGACATCTCATTTCGTAAATAGGTAGTGGTTATGGTCTGTTTAGATTGTTTTCTTTTTTCTTTTAACTTAATGTATTTTTTATTTTGGTTAATGTAAATTTGTTGTTTGTTTAAAAAAGATAAAAGAGAGGTATGTGTCGGTCTTCATGACATCGATTGTCATCACTAGAGAGTAAAATAGGATTGTGTTATTGTCGATGTTATGCTGACGTGATATTGAAAAACACAACAGAGTATATGGTGCTCTAGTTCTCTTTACACATCATAACATTTTATATTCTTAAGTTACGAGTAGTACATTACAAACTGAATGGAAAATATAAATAACTTTTTTGGTTTTTTTTTTATAGTTTTTATTTTGTAAGGTTGACGCTTGTACTTTTTGAGCATTGGTTATTCTCTTTGACTCAGCTTGTATAACATAAGTTACTAGCTTGTTACTATTTTTATAAAATAACACCATAATTCATATTTTCATACCTCACATTATTGTTTCGGTGTGATAACTAAAGTTGAAGGAGCAAGGTAATCTTGCTAACATGAAGGTTAAATGTTGGTGTAACAGTTCTGAATTTTTTGATTATTTTTGGAAATGTTAATTGTTTGCTAGTCATGTGTTGTAACATTGCCTCGTCCGAGATGGATGTCATAATCCAATACGGAGTAGCTCAAGCGCATTTTAACACTTGCACAAAGGGGTGTTTTGGGTTGGGTTTCAAATTATCCCGTTATTCTCCGATATTGAACAAGATGGTGATACCTCAAGGTGTATTTCGATTTGTTGACATACGCCCAATATGGTTTCTCAAGCATATTAGTGAGCATTTTAGCTTCTTATAAACAATTTGTAGCAATTGATTTAGGTGTCCCACAGTTGTGTTTGTTAAGTTACTGTTATCAATCATCAATTTAATGATCACTGGTTTCATCCTTTTGTCAAATATATCCATATTTTTTTGCAAAATAAGCTAATAACATCAGTGCACATGAGCAATAGTACCAATCACTTCATACCATAAAAGCATTGCCCTCAATTCTCAAGTGTTTATAGATCCTGATACATACAACATTTGCAAAAATAAAGCTCTGATAGAGGTCAGCACACATGTATTTGTATCGCTTTTAAGAACAAATCATGAAATGAGAAGAGAACTGCAAACTTCTGATACATAATTTAGCATAAATACATGATAAGTTAAACTTATGACACAATACAAAAACCTTGTGGTTAGAAACGAGATACTTGTTCAAGTTTACGTGATTGAAAAAACTTGCTGCGACCTTTTCCACTTGATTCAATATCTTCACTTCTCCTCTTTATCCCACTAAAACCCATATTAGTCAGCTTTCCTTGCCGCTTGCCCTTACTAGATGATTCATCATCTTCTTTGTCCGCTTCCCTGTAAAAACAACCATGCAGCAATTAAATTAAGCTATATGGGAATCGGATAAAGAATGAACAGAAACCGTTCTTTATTAAATAAGGTTAGCCGTCTTTGGTAACACTTGCACTTTCCTTAATGCAGTTCATAGAATGTTACAACTGATGTAAGTTTTAATTAACAGTAAAATCGGAAGACATTTTGTAAAACTATATTTCTTTGAAAATATAACAACAAAACCAAGTTACGAAAACAAGGCTTTAGAAAGAAATATAGAATAGAGTCTCACCATAACACTTCAACACCGCCTTTAAAGTAGGAATTACATGTGCCCCAACTGAAACGAACCAATGATGGGAAACCAAATACCGAATGTTTGTGATGTTCTAGCCAAGCTATAGTGTTGGGATCTGCATAGATATTCATTGTAATTAACCACGCCACATGTGGATTAATATGTTTATGAAACAATATAAACAAAAGAAAGGATTTGTCACAGTAAAGGAGCTAAACTATGCTAACCTCCAGGATATCCAGATCCAAAGTTGCTATGCATGTTTTCGGCAGTTTCATCAAACTTCCAGTTGCGCAATGCTCGGTCCCTTGTGACCTACATTATCAAGTGACAATAACAATGAGAAAGGCAATATGAGATGGTGGGCGGGTCAGGTGATTTGGGTGGCAGGTCAAAACGAGTAAATTTGGTGTGATCGGCACAGGCCATGTTGGCCGCTGGGTTGATCCAAACAAAAACTGTAAAGCTTTTCTTATATTTTTAATAATAGTCAGTGTGTTATCATGTGAAAACTATACAGCTACAATAATAATCTACATTTTGAGTCCAGCAATTTAGATGACTGTATGCGTTAAAACAACATTTTGAGCGGATTTTGACCCATTCAGCCTATTTGACCAGCTAGGTACAATACATAACCCAAGTGAGCCCATTCTTAAGTAAACAGTTAAACTTGCCAACTCCTGTTTGGAGTTTAAGTCACTTCAGAGACACCGTATGCGTGTTTCTTAACTGTTTTACAGATAAGAGAAGAAAATGATGACATAAGATGATGGGTCAATCTGAAATTCACCTTAGCGACTATACTTGCTCCACTAACAACTGGATAGAGGCTGTCAGCTTTCTTTGCAACCGTAAATTTAATAGATGGGAATCTCTCAGACAGCTTAATTCTGTACTTTTCAGGATCTCCTACTGTATCAACATAAACCTGTAATAGCAAAGTTCGACTTCACATATTAGTATACATCTATGAGTAAGAGTCAAATACTTCGAATACTTCTTAAAAATATAGAACTGATGCAATTCTGGACCACCTTAATGATGTCTTGTAATGAATGATGATGGGCGAATAGGTTTTTCCTTGAAAAGAAACGAATATGTTACCTCAGTCAAAAGATATCCCAGGTCCAGCACCTTCTTGACAAGGCCCATGGCAGATTCATGTGAGATTTCATTGAGGTTGATTTTACTTCTGTTGAGAGGAAATAAATCATTTGGAAATGTTATTTAATTGCTACAAAGCTGCAAGTTTATTTATTAAAGAAAGTTGGACGTGTACTAACTTTTGCAACATTTTAGACGAGAGCTCTCTAGGATCAATGACATCAGCAGCCCAACCAATTTTTTCATCAATCTTTAAACTTTCAAACAGCTCTTCTCTTTTCTCTTCTTTCAAAGTCTTGGAATCTGCATAATACAGAGAAGAACTCTTTTAAAGGGACATCTAAACACAAAACATAGAACAATCTGATCTGACATGGCTGAGTGGCTGACTATAAACTAACTTTAGCAATATAGATAAAAACGTCGCTACACTTTCACAATTTATCAATTTCATACACGAAACTAAAGATCAAGGGTTCGATCCTCACCCCTTGCAAGGCCGGAGGTCCTTTTCTACCTTTGGTAGAACCGGAAGCAGTCTCTCTACCTTAGGTAGAGGTAGGGCTGTCTACGTCTCAACCTCCCCCATACACCGTGGAAGACGGTATTGGGACCCATAACCCGTGGAAGACGGTATTGGGAGTTACTTTACTTTTTATACACGAAACTAAAGATTTCAATTAACCACAAAATCATGTTCTTGTAATCATATTGATGACACCATTTTCTCTCAAACTTTAATGCAACGATCTAACATAAACTATGTTAACTCAGCACTGGCAGAAGAAACACACATATAAAATCATAGATAAGGGTATGAAAGGCCGAACTTCTGCGTGGAATGTCTGACGCTGCGCTGTGCCTATAAACATGATAACATTATGAAGATCTAATAGCTCCAAACATATATGATCCACTGATGTATATCATAATTGATCTTTACCATGTTTTATACTCCTAACAAATTATGAAACAATATCATCAAGTAACATAGAACCTCAATAAAAGTTTAATTACATTACACAAAATTAACTCATATAGGAAATAGGTCCCTAAGTCCAAATCATTTCAACAACACATCATATATGTCTTTAATATACAGTTCAAATAATAATAACAGTATGGTTAACATAGATATATAGAAGAATAATGAACCTGCAAATTCTAAGGTCGAAAGAGTTTTCTTGTACGAAAGGGGGCAATACAAGCATCCATAAACCATTGGACCTGAAACCAAAATCAATACAAATAAATTAGAATTAAGCAGTCAAATTAAAATGAGAGTGCACATAGAGTGTTTGATAAAATGACTGAGAAGAAGAAAACCTAAAACAGGACCACGACCGGCTTCATCGATGCCCATGATGCAAGGCTTTGAACCCCATTTATGAATCTCACCTTCTGATCCCATTTCGATGTTAGATGTTGTTTTCTTAGTTTAGCGGCTTGTCTTCCTGTTTTGTTTTGTTGTTTCAGTTCCCGCCATAAATAAGTAAAGTGTTTTGTTTTAGGTGTTGTTTCGCGGGTTTAAGATGGACCCTAGTTATGCAATGGGTCAAAGAGTCCACTTATTACTTTTGAACCACTACCAAACGGTAGCGCACAACACGATCTGACTAACCTGATGATGGACCGGATATCGAAAGGTGAGAGGCTTCCATATAGATGTATGTCTTTGAGTCAAAAAGGTTCGCCCTACCTAAACAAGACATATAACTGTGAGTCAAAGAGTTCGTCCTCCTCAAATAACCTGAACATGAAAAAACCTCATTCATTTATCTCGCTTGTTTAGCTGATATAATATTAATTTTCAAATGCTATAACCTAAATCCTCTTACCAAAAACTCTTATGCATCCTATTAACTACACAATTATATGTCTCCTCGTGCCATCCAATAATTTTTATAAACTCTTATGCTCTTAACGTTTCTCTTGATTTATTTGCAAAACATATTTGCGTTTATTAACGTGTGTATTATTTTTTTGGTAACGAGAGCCTCACTATCTATGAATGTTTTTAATCGCTTTTTACACACCAAGTAAAATGACACAATCACTCACAAATCTCTTGTCGACCTCCATTGTTTCCTTGTAGCATATCAATATTCAGGAAAAGGTTAGAGGGATGGGCATGACTTTCATTTTCAGTTAGTTGTTTGGCATTTTGGAAATTGGAATTCAGCCTTCAAAGCCTATTCTAAACCCACCTAAGGTGGTGGGTTTACAAACCCATTCCCATGCCTATAGTCGTTCCCCCTCACAAACCAAACACCCCCTTAACCAAAAGACTTATATTTAAAAAACTGGTACTTGATAGGACTTTCGTAATCCTAAAGAAATCACCACTAACGAAAGTAGTCGACTTTGCCCATTCTCAGTAAAATGATTGCCAAAGATATTACCCACAGAAGTGAAAAAGAAAGGATATCGCATGAAGCTTTAGTTCAATCAAATCCAAACATATACAACTTTTTGGTTCATGACC
The DNA here is from genome assembly GCA_019973895.1 of Chrysanthemum seticuspe. Taxonomy (NCBI): domain Eukaryota; kingdom Viridiplantae; phylum Streptophyta; class Magnoliopsida; order Asterales; family Asteraceae; genus Chrysanthemum; species Chrysanthemum seticuspe. The sequence goes on along the minus strand of BPTQ01000002.1, from coordinate 233,406,543 downwards.
TACAAATCATTACATGAAAGCCAGGATTTGTCATCAATGTTTACATCACCTTCTATAGTTCTTGTTGTTAATATGGAATTAGATTGGGTGGTTGCACACAACACCCTTGCAGAAGTATACATACAATATCACCACCAAGAGACACTTTATCAGATAGCTGCTAACAACCTAAGATACACTTTATCCTACTCTTTATCTGGTTTCTGTTGAACTGTTCAATTCAGTACCAAGAATCTCTCAGGATTTGGCCTTTAACAACAAACCCATGGTTGGGCGACCCTCAATGCGTTTTCCTTGGTTATCTCTGTATAAAAACAAAACCACAAACATCAATCTCTTGTTCAACTAAAAATTAGTTTATTATGCACCTGTCATTCAGATATTGCGATTCCCATTTCTTTTGTAAAATGAAGACAGAAGCTATCTGATCATTCATCGTTTTTCTTAATTGTATAAACTTATATCAAGTAAATATGACCCACAATAAAGATTAAAAGTAATGGTAATAAAAGTGAACTTACTCGACTAAGAAGCGGTAAATGGAGCCAGCTCGATCTTTGTTAGTACACCTGGTGATTAAGTCAAGATAAAGCATAGCTTCCTGAGGTTGAAGGCCTTCCATGAAGAACTTAAGGAGGTGAGAGTGTGTGCTCGCCATCACATCTAAAGATTGCTCTAATAGTCTTTCTTGTTGTCCTTGAGTCAACTCTGCTGCTTCCATCAATGGTAAAATCCCTCTTTCTTCCTCATCAAAGTGCTCTTTGCAGTTTTCCTGAAGATGCAAATTTTATATCTTAAGGCGATAAAGGAAACAGACAACGCTGCTGCATTTTGCATATATCTAGAGATGGTGACACCATCCAATTTAGCTATAAACAGGTCAATTTGTTGTTATTTTGAGTCAGTAGATGGGGCAAACGAGTAGAAATTCTTCTAAAGTGTATTAGAATGCATAAAGCCTATTGTTTTCATAGAACACATTAATTTTGTATAGAACTGCAAAGAAGGGATAAAAGAAGTATCCGTCAGTCATTAAACCTGACCTGGCCTGTTTTAACCCAAGCCCATTTTGACCTGTTACCAAGGAACCGACTCACTCATTTTGCTATCTCTAACTCCAACCCTTGGGTTTCGGAATAGAGCCACTTTCAAAACAAAAAATATCCAATCTGATATATGGCATCAACGATTCATATTTTGTGGCAATATTGAGACAGATTTTCTACCATTATGCAATTGACATGACTCTTACAAGTAGGGTAACATCTAATTTTCCACAAGTATGTTCCCAAATTTGACCCTGCTTGTACTTGGAACAATACACGAACATGAAGAACTTGATTAGAAGTATAGATCTATGGACGTATATAACTATATATACCCCCTTATGTTACTCGTATCAATTTTGAAGTTGATATTAGTTTGCCAAACTTAAAAAGCCATAAATAAATTTTGGGGGTAGTATCATATCAGTTTTCAACATTGGATAAAGAAGGTACCAGTAGTGATTTAATGCGAGTTGATAGGCTATAAATAGCGTCTGAGCATGAAGCGCTCCCGGTATCAAGAACGATGATGGTTTTGATGTCTTCTTTGATGCCATTCATGAGGGGTAAGTCTCTAGCATGCTCCTCAGTTACAGTTTTAGATAACCCTGCATCAACGGAAAACCACCAGAACCATGGTAAGGTGGTGGTATGACAGAGCTACCAGACATATTTACTGCCGCCAACAAAATAAAAAGTAACAACTATCGGAGAGGGATGTTTTTCACTGCTTACTTTATAACAGTAGTTTATCCTTGATAACAACTACATATAAAGAGGCTACTCCTTAGTCCAAAACTGAAGACATCGATCTCTTTGTTAGGTTGCACCAATTTTTTTACTCTTACTTTATAAAGGCAAACTCACACACCCAAGTATAATGTATAACATTCCCACACAACCACAACAATCTAACTTTCATCCCTAACGAGACTTGAACCCGACACAACAATTTCACAGATGCTGCTAGGCTACACTTCTTCAGTAGGTTGCACCAATTATATATCAAATCTTTTCCTTTTAGGTAAGGTTTTGATACGACTATACGTCTATACCTTATCTGTTAGTAATCATTATAAGATAATGTCCCATAGATTTTATCTGCAATATGCAACTAATTTGTCATATTATTGCGATGCATTTTAGATATTTACTACATAGTCAATTACATACTATTTTTTATTTTATTTTTTGCAACCAAGGGACTAACATATTAGACAATCCTTTTGGGTGGGATGTCATATTATTCTTTCGGGTGAAAAGGGTTTAACAGTTGATTAAAGAGAAGGCAACTATTGAGTGGATTGTATGGTCACTATGGTAACAGTTAAGTAAAGTGTAAGAGAAGGAGCTAAGTAGCTTTTACATAAAAATCGCATGCTTCATCATGAAACCCGTGACTAATAAAGATAAGGTTAAACAATCAAAAGAATGTTCCTTCAAAACTTATCAACTATGATTTAAGAAAAGGTCCACATCCAACTCTCGAGTGTAAAAATGTCACTTTCTAATTTCAAAAAAACATAAAGATATTTGTCTTTGATAAATCACTTTCATTAGAATTGTTAAAAGTGATCATTGAGTAATGAGCTTTCGTTAATTACTATGATTTAACAGTGCAACTATGTGACAAATCTTCATATTGAGCTTACGCAACTTAAAAACACCAAGAAAAAATTACTGGCCACTTTCCCCTATGGTAAATACTAAACCACCGACCTGTTATATTAGTAAAGATATACTAGTAGCTAACAACCATAAGCTCGTTGCCAACCATAAGCATAAGCTGGTCAAATAAAGACACTTCTTACAAAATAACCGCAGCTGCTCGAACAAAGACTATAACTTACAAGAACAACCGCAAGATTATTTTTTACTATAGTCCGATTAACAATTAGGCCACAAATCGATGTCAAATTCTTTAACTATCCCTAAAACAGCAATGTTTGCTATACCCCTCTTCGCTAACACCAACTTATAAACAGTATCTAGCCAATCAACCATTATTCGCCTTTGACGTCCAAAGTCAAACCCAACACTCCCCAATCCGCATATCCATACACATTTCCTAATCCAAATTCAAAATCAACACATCTAAAATCACAACTTCATGACACACAAATTCTAAAGCCAAGTAAACAGACCGAGGGCGAATATTTGACTCAGATGCACGCGGCCTAACTAGTTTACTCCTATTCACACAAATCACACATTCTAAAAATAGAAACTTTGACCAACAAAAAAAGAGTCAAATTTGTACTACCTCTATCCTCCCTTTCCAAAACAGGAAAGACAAGCCTCTCCTCCATCTGAGCATGCTCAAGCAACAACTCCAACAACATCGAATAGCTTTTCGCGTACTTCTTAACCTCCATCCTCCCACTCCCCATAACCGGATCCCCTCTGGACTTCCCTCCACGTGTCGCCAGATCCTCACTCCACGTCACCATCCTCTCCAGATGCCACGTCAGGCTCTTGTGGTGCAGCACAGTAGCAGTCACCACCAAAGGCATCTTGTCACAGTCCCAGTTGGACAGCAGCAGGGGCTTGGGAAACTTGCTGTCCAAGTAACGAAGGATCGTTATAGATGACCCTGAGATGACGTCAGCATTGTATTGTATGACCGGTGTTTCGAACCCGAAATCGGGTGTTTCGGATGGGATGAACATTAAAGTTACTGGTTTGTATAGGATGGCGAAATGTATGTATGACGTGGCTGGTGATGACGGTGATCCGTAGAGACGCACCACCGGTAATGTCGGCGGTGGCGGCGCCGGAGGTGGGTTGAGGACGTCGGAAATGTCTACTTTCCGGTAAGGCGGTGGTGGTTCTGGTTTTGGGGGGGTGAAGTTGTCAGGGTTGGTTTTCTTGAGGGTTTTTGAGCAATTACCCATTTAAAAAAAGGACTGAAGTGCAATTAAATTGAGGGTTAATGGTTGCTTATTGGTGTTGTTGTTGAAGCATGTTTTGAGGGGTAAAGATTCGAAGCTTAGATCGGAAGATATATATAGTTTTTTTTATAAAAAAAGATAAAAAAAAAAAAGGTGGATAATGAGTTATAGATTGGATTCGGTTGAAGAGGGTCACATGGAGGTGGAGGGAAATAAGGAATGAGCAAAGAGGGGGGGGGGGGGGGGGGGGGGGGGGTTTAATGAGGTGAGTGGGGGTTTATATGGAAGTTGATGATGCTATAAAAAGTTGTGGCTTTCTGACATGTCACTGCCTTGTACATCTCCAAATAATGTTTTCCTTTGAGATCACATTGATAAATTAATTAGTACTACTAGCATGTTCAATTGTTCATACATCAATACACATGCACACTGTCTGATCCGTAATATTATAACCTGCTTGATCGAGTCAAGATTCAAGTACTGCGAGTAGTATTTTATGACAAGTGTTATTCTTTTTTCGTTATTTTTTTTATCATGTGACGAATAATTTAAGGCCGAGTAAGAATTGTGGGAAAAAATTGAGTCATTTTTAGCGTGGTCTATATCGAGACCGTGTAAGGCGAGACATTTTATGGTGCCGCCCTTCACACGTAAACATCATGATGGGATTATGCTTGGTGTGTGAAGGTGAGGATTTCGGGCTGGTTTGGTGAAGCACGCCATCTAACGGAAAAGATGGAAGAAAATGAGTTTGGTGGTTGGTTAGGTGGTGACCATTACGACTAAAAGGTGAAGATGATGGTCAGGTGACTATTACATCCCACTTTAGACGCTTTTTGTTGTGTTAAATATACTAAGCACACGTTTTTTTTAATTTTAAATGGTACAACTCTAATTATAAAGGGTTTTTCTAACAAGTTAAGCACGCCATAAGTACACAGGGGCTCATAAAAAGTACACATGAATTTACATAAAAATACAGACAAGTGTACATTTATGTGAGTCATTTTGTACTTTTCGTGTTTTTTTGTTGTGTTTAACTTGTGCTCTTATGACACAAGTTAGAAAAACCCAATTATAAATGCTACTTATGAGTAGGGTTGCATTTATAAATGCTACTTATGAGTAGGGTTCTAGATAAATCTCTCAATATTCTCTCCTACCTCTCTCTAAATCTCCTACCTCTCTCTAAAAACTCATCCACCGAAATCCAATCATTTCTCCGGCAGTCAATCTTTTCTTGTACTTTATTTTCCCACAATAAAAGCCTCACTCACAGATCTGTCATCTCTCACCGCTGCCGTTGTTGTCGCTGCTGCTGCCTACTCAGTCTGCTCAGATATGTTGTGGTTTGCCATCGATAGCTTGTTGCAGCCTTTGGTTTTGATTCTAGATATGTTGGGTTTTGTTCTGGCTCCTTTTAGGATGCTTAGTTTTATCTTCTATGTATGTTTTCTGTACTTTGTGTACTTTTGTCAAGCCACATCTTTGTATGGTTGTGTTTCCCTTAAGCTCACTTTGGTGATTCCCCCCACCCTTATATGGTGTTGTTGTGGTCTGTCACAACTATTAGGGTGTATGCTTTCTTTTGGCTTAACTTGTTGCCTCGTGTATTTTGTTTGGCAAGTCGGCTTCGATTTTGCCCTTTATGTTCGATATAACTTGTTGTGTTCAAATTACCTCCGTTTGTGAGGAGTGAAATGAAATGTAATCTTTGTTAAAAAAATAAAATAAAATAAAAAAATAGTAGGGTTCTAGAACTAAAGGAGTTAAAGACGCTCCTATTCCTTACGATTATTGTAGAAATAGCCGTTATTAATGCATTTCAAATGTACTTAAGTGTACCTAATATTTCTGTATTTTATGTATGTTGACATTTGATGTTGATGTTTGACTCAAACAGTTTGAGGTTAAATGTTTAATACATTTATGATTGGAATTTAACGTTAAGGGGCATATACTATCTTAAATAATGTTTTGATTATTTTAAAAGATAATAAACATAACTTCAATGTTCAACAGTGTTAACTGTTAAGCAAATCAACTATTATAGGAGTAACATTTATTTTGCATGTTAAAGTATTTTTTCCAATTTTTTTTTTTTTTTTTTTTTTTTTTTTAATTTAATTTTAAAAAGGTTTAATTAAAATGGATTAACCATTTATGACATTTTTTCCAATGTTGTTGTATCTTACGAGTATTTGAAATGTCTAATAACCTTATCATCAGAAAAGGATAGTTCTATCTCAAACGGCTTTGATTGAATAGTATTACGATTGTAAAACATGAAAACATGCTAAAAACATAGTGAGTGTGGACTTAGTGGTGAATGCATAAAATAAAAATAAAAAAATATGATCTTGCGTTGATATAGAATTAAGTGAGGTTAACTAAACGTGATGGTTACATCAATCTTCAAAAGATACATTGTTCATACTATTAAACACAAGTAGGTTTTGTTGGGTGGCCTTGGTCTACAAAGTTCATACAACACATCTCTCGTTATAGACAACTATTCCTTGTCAAAAAATGCTTTTAAACTTGACAAAAGGTTTAGACTCTGATGAATTGTTTCTCAACAATTCCTATAGACCGGTTAATTTGTTAACCAATTAAACACAGCTACCACAACGTATTATTGCTCAAAGTTTCACCCAATTAATAATGGAAGGTTTGAATTATGCAATTTAATGTGTTTGAAGAAAGTTGGTAGGTACAACCTCTTAAAAGGCAAACCACTTTCTGCACCGATATCCAACCTTTGTTCCTAAACTATGAAGCAAGCCAATATATAATTAGAGATGATTTGTATACTTTCTAATTTGTTTGTTGTTAATACAAAATTTGGGTTCTTTCGCGAGGGTTAGTTTATGCTAACCTCGGTCGAATAGATTTTGAATTAAGTGAATGAGACTATGAGCTAAAGTTGCTAAGAGAGAAAATACGATTAGTCTCATCGCGGAAGAGGTCTTCCGCGGTCAACCTATGTCTATGAATGCATTGTCTTATTTGTTTGTTGTTAATACAAATCTTATGTGGAATGTGTCTTATTGCATTGTCTATGAATGCATCACCTTAATTCAACTAGAAACTTTGACTGATGTGATGTAGAAAAATGTGTATCTTCGTAACAATGTTGACAATTAAAAGTCAAACATAACCAAATTAATAACCAGCTGCATAAACATAAGGTCGACTCAGTTGTTATAAGAACAAAATTCATGACCAAATAGGAGACTAAATAACTACCATTTTCAATATGAAAAAATATAAAACATTTCATTAAAGAGAATCTAAAGTTAGAACATATTACATAAATGTTTGATCAAGGTTGTTACACTAACATGATGCCTAAACAAGTACTTACATTTCCACAAAACACTTCAAAATACCACCATCGTTATACACAAAAGCTAAAGAGTTAACCAAGTGCATAAATAATCAAGAATAATATCCAACTGAGTAGCAGGTAAATTTTCCACTTCCACACGTCGCCTTGAGCAACTTGTAATCTTGCCTCAAGCTCATTTCTCCCTCTCAAAAGACCTTGTATGATCATTCTTTAACGAGCACACATTTCCGGATCATACCATCGTATGTGTAAGATATAGGATTTCACAAACACACTAAACCATAATCACAAGTGGCGTTCTATATGTTTAGAGAGAGAAAGTTCTAGAGAGAGAAAGGGAAGAGAGTTGGGAACTATGTGAAACAAAGAAAAATGGTATTGAAGCTCCAACCCTCTACCTTGGGAGGTAGAGGGTATTTATAGTGTCTTACAAATAAAAGCCACCTACGGGCTGTGGATCAGGCATACAGTGGGTAAAGACCCGTCCGTCCTCCACGGTGTTACTTAACAACCTACTTACTAACATGTTATGACTACGACTACGAGCTTTCTATCGAATACATATACTTGAGGCGACCGACTCTTTAACGACTGAATTTTCTAATTCCTAACAATCTCCCCCTAAGGGAGGCCACCTCAATTTACAATGAATACAAACAAATATTACATTAGATTGTTCTAGGATTCTTGATTAAGTTCTTTGCTCAATAGCACGTAGTCATTGATTCTTCATGTTCTGCATGTTTGGATAATTTCAAGTGGAGGTCTTTAACTGATCCACGTGATAATGAGTTTTGAGCCAGCATTGAGATCATCAGCTAACATAAATCTCTGACTCTTCCTTTGTGGTGTTGGTATTATGTGATGTTGTGACATTTGGACCGACATGCTCACATTCTGGATCATGATATATTCTCATCAGAGTAGCAGAAGCTTTTACTGGTTCATGATATTTGCAGCAGCATAGCAGAAGCATGGCGTAAAAGTATCAGAGTCGTTGAAGCACCTATCATGATTTCTTTAGAGATGAATGTGTAGTGTGAGCATGCGGCTATGGATTCACCGCTTCATTCTGATCAGCTGCAAACGTCGGGCGTACCTGCATACAACAGTTAGCAATAAAGTGCATGAAAGTGTCTTTGATCACTTTCGTTGAATTGAGGTACACGGCCCACGGTTCCCCGTTGATCAGTACAAGTACTGCCTGTGATCAGATATAATTCCGAAGAATTTCCTTGACAGGGTTTCGCAGCTGCTCTAGTTGTTCTCAAACCGGAACGTCTCAAAGAAGACAACACGGATTGAGTGAACCAGCGAATTAAGATTCACTGATTGATGAAAAGAGATTTGAAAAACAATCGTGTATCGCTCAATAGAAATTGTTTTTGCAATACAACGAAGGTTTTAATGAAATCAATTATCAATCATAAGCACCTTTTATTTTGAAATATTAGTACACAGTCGATGCGCTAAAGGAAAAAGTTTTTAAGCACAACGACCGGTTTTTCAAAGGTATCCGTCAATCCATAACCTGAACCAGGATTGATTCAAAAGTTGAATCGCTCCATTGTTTCTGTTCAGTTGTCACATGGTTGATCTATTGGATAGATCTCACATGCCACCCACCAGGAGCTTGTTTGATGTTGGCTCCAGAAGGCTTTCCATCTTCATTGTGAATATGTTAGCATATCACTCAGATGTTCTGGCAATACCACAAGGATAATGCGTAGGACTCATAAGATATAATCTCTCTTTCCACATTGTGTGAAACAGAGAGTCTTCATTGACAGTGTCCTAAAGAGATTTATATGATGATCTTGTGGCTCTAGACTCAATCGTGCATATTTGGTTCCTATGCCGGAGACTAGGGAGAGGGTCTCCTTCTTCAATATCAACAATCTCTAAGAGAAAGTCGATAGATAATGTCGGTTCCCCGTGAGAATGAAACAAGTCCTTTTAAGAGGAACTTGAGTGGTTTGGGAAGTTGTAGTGCAGTGTGTCACTGGGTCCATGACGTCTTGTCATCAATACCAGTGTTACCTTAGTAACCACCAGTAGCATATGAATTGAACCCGGTATCTGCCCTACGGTTGAAATATCGGAGGGCTATTTATTTTCACCCTTTTCACATTCAATTCTTTTTCATTCTTCAACCCCTTCAGTGCTTTCCGAGACTTCATAACTAGAACCTTGTTGGGTTTATTCCAGTACTAGCTCTGTCTCAGTCCGCACTTTTCCCTTATCTCACATTTCTCCTTTTTTCATCATACCTAAGGACTTCTACACTATCTAGTGAATTGTCCCTGGGTAGATCTCTCCGGTTCTGGCGGATCATGGGAACAAAAACCTAACCTTATCATCCTTATATCACCATGCATAAAGTAAATTTGGTCGTTCTATTTGGTATTGTTCATCTGCCATTGGAACCAATCGAAAACCAATTGAAAATCAATCCAGATACTTGTGATATACAAATCATTTTGTACCTGAATATTTTTTGATATTTTTAGAAAAAGAGCTCCCCCTCAACATGTGCATCGTGTATTTGAAATCGTATTAGCACACGGAGGCAATAGGAAGAATTAACTTCTTTGATTACCATTTTCTAAGAGATATCATCATCACTTCCCTGATTAAATCAAGTAGATAAAGTATATTGGGGAAGGATGAGGTTTGCTCCCCCTCAATATGTGCATCGAGGTTTGAAAGAGTGTTGCACATACTAGAGGGAACCTGCACTTAGATACAAATCAATCACGTTTCAATTCTTTGTGGTTTTAAAAAGATGCTCCCCCTCAACATGTGCATGGAAAATTTGAAATCGTTTGGCACATGTGGGAAGGAAATCTTGCTAAACACATATGAAACCAATTATCAAGTTATCAGTTTAAATCCAATGTAAATCACAAATTCTCCCCCGATCACACTTTTCAAATCCTTTGAGAGTTGTGATCTTTATTGATTTAAATTAAATTTTGAGAGCTTTTTGAGGAGAATAGTGACTTGCTTTTGAAAAGAATATTTTAACTGACAAGGATCAGATTTTCCGACTTTAAACTCCATTGTTTAAACATGCAAGAGTATCTTTTGAAAACATAACATTAGCAAAGGTTTTGAATCAATTGTGTAAAACATTATTCTTTTTGATTTTTTAAACAATAAACCTTGCTCATTTACGTGCCAATTGTTTGAAAAATGACCTTTCAAAATAACCTTTTTAATTCGAATAAAATCATTATCCCCCTCAATCAATGACACAAGTTGTTGATTGAGAGATAGAGATTTTGACAGATGATAAGCACAAATGATTTGCACGAATAATAGAATACGAGGTATTTTCAAAGCAATTTAGTTTTCATTAGATGGCAAATATTTTTCAGAAGAATCATTAGACGGAAAAATATTTGGAAAGAGAAACATTTGTCTTTTTTATGACAAACATTTGTTTTAAGAATCAGAGCATGAGATTTGAAAAATAAGATAAAGCATGGCTCTGTTCTTTACTTTTAAAACGGATTATTGCCTGAAATGACAATAAACCACCATTTTTCTCCGCCTCATTTATTTATTTATTTATTTTTATTTTATTTTTTTTAAACAAAAACTATGTACATTCGAAGAACATCTAAAGACCCGTGGCATTATTTGAATGTCAACACAAAGTCCGTAGATGATATCGAATACGAAAAAACATGACAAAATAACAATATTTTTGGAATTTTTAAAGATTTTATACTTTTTATGGATTTTTTGAGAATTTTATAATTTTATATTTTCTTTTGAGGGTTTTGAAATTTTGTATTTTGCTTTTTGAATAAATATATACAATACATAGATGGATAAAGACCTTTACTCCTCGTCTTTCTCTTGAAGACGCTTGAGTGTTTCCAGTTGTAGACTCTTTAGACCAAGACGTGGAATGATAAACTCAAAACGTTCTCTAGGAAGAGCTTTGGTGAAGATGTCTGCTAATTGGTATTCAGTCCTCACAAAATAGAGTTCCACCACACCTTTTTCCACTTGTTCCCTGATGAAATGATGTCGAATGTCGATGTGCTTTGCTCTTGAGTGTTGTACGTTGTTGCATGAGAGAGCAATAACACTTTTATTATCACAGTACAGAGGAATTTTGTTGAATTCAAAGCCATAGTCAGATAATTGGGATCTCATCCATAGGATTTGAGCACAACAAGATGACATGGCTATGTATTCAGCCTCTTTAGAGGAAATAGAAGTACTCATTTGCTTCTTTAAAGACCAGCTCACAAGTTTATCACCCATAAACTGAGCACCTCCAGACGTACTTCGACGAGTATCTTGACATCCTGCATGATCAGCATCTGCATAGGCTGTTAGTGACATACCGGTGTCCTTCGGGTACCAAAGTCCCATATTGATGGTTCCTTGGAGATACCGAAAGACCCGTTTAACCACTTCAAGGTGCTTTTTGGTAGGCTTAGCCTGATATCTAGCACACATGCAAACAGCGAATAGAATGTCTGGTCTACTGGATGTGAGGTACATCAGGGATCCAATCATACTACGATATTTTGTTTGGTCTACCATGATCCCTGAGTGGTCCTCATCCAGTTTAGTACGCTCTATCATAGGAGTGTCAACAAGGTCACTAGAATCAAATCCAAATTTCTTTAAAATCTCATTTGCATATTTAGATTGATTTATAAAAATGCCTCCGGGACTTTGTGAAATTTGTAATCCCAAGAAAAATGACATTTGTCCCATCATTGACATTTGAATTTTAGAACCCATTTCATTTGAAAAATGGTCACATTCATTGGGGTCAGTCGAGGCAAAGATAATATCATCAACATAAATTTGAACGTGAATTAAGTGTTTGCCTGACTTTCTGGTGAACAATGTCGGATCAATTGCTCCTTTGCTGAATCCAGTAGATAGAAGAAACTTTGATAGCGTATCATACCATGCCCTTGGAGCTTGCTTCAAGCCGTAAAGAGCCTTCTTCAAGCGATAGACATGAGTAGGATGCTCTGGATTCACAAAACCTTCCGGTTGGCTGACGTATACGACTTCTTTAAGATCTCCGTTAAGAAAAGCCGTCTTTACATCCATCTAATAGACAATCATATTCTTACTTGCAGCATTAGTCAGGAAGATTCTGATCGCCTCGATGCGTGCCACGGGAGCAAATGATTCTTCAAAGTCAATACCTTCCTCCTGACGGTATCCTTTTGCAACCAATCTAGCCTTGTTCTTTAATACATCGCCATGCTCATCAAGCTTCACTTTGAAGATCCACTTTAGAGCAATGATCATAGCACAATCTAGAGCAGGTACTAATTCCCATACATCAAGTCGATCAAACTCATGAATTTCTTCTTGCATGGCATTGAACCAGCTGTCTTCATTCATGGCAGTTTTAACATCTTTTGGTTCGACCTTAGAGAGTACGGAGTTGAAGAAGCACCATAAGGCATCGGTTGCAAGTTGTTTCCGTGTTGATACTGGACGAGAGGGGTTTCCAATGATGTTGTCCAATGGATGATCATGTTTCCATTTTCTAAGGTGTTCATGTGGTTGTTGTTGAGGAACTGAAGTGGCAGAGTCGATGTCTCCTGATGAAGATGGTTCAGAAGATGATTCAGGAGCAAATATGTTTTCAAATGGTGCATCTTCAGGAGTAGCAAAGGGATTCTCTCCATCAAGGGTGCCAGAAACATTTCCATGATGTACACTCGATGATTGATGATTTGTTGATGAGACAGAGTGGTCAGCAGCAGGCGCTTCTTGACTTAGCGTCATAGAAACTGAAGGGTTAACTTCATTGACATGGATAGTAGCAGCCTCTGATGATGGAATTGACAGATCATTAGTAGTTGGCTCATAGTGTTCATCAAACATTGGATCAAACAGTTTCTTCAAGTCATCTTCTGAAGGAGGTACATAAGGAGTTGCTGGCGAAGAATCGTAAACAAGAGTAGAACTGATGGGACTACTTGAAGATGCGGGTCCAGAACTGGGTTGTCCTGGAGCCATTGGACCGGTCAGCTCATCGAACGTAACGTGAATTGTTTCCATGATATTTCGGGTTCTTTTGTTGTAGATTCGGTATCCCTTTTTGTTTGGTGCATATCCTACAAATACTCCAATGTCCGCTTTAGCTTTAAGTTTGCCTAAGTCTTGGCCCTCATTAGTTGGATAACACAATGCACCAAACACACGAAGGAATGAGAGATTAGGTTTTATATTGTGGACAAGTTCATATGGAGTTTTTCCATGAGCAGTGTGAATTAGGGATCGATTTTGAGTGTAGCATGCAGTGGCAATGGCTTCAGCCCAGAGAAACATTGGAACTTTTGAGTAAATCAACATTGTTCTTGCGGCTTCCACAAGAGTTCGATTTCGTCTTTCAACTACACCGTTCTGTTGAGGAGTTCGTGGAACACTTCTTTGATGACTGATTCCAACACTTTCATAAAACTCACTAAGTTGTTTATTAACAAACTCAGTTCCATTGTCTGTTCGGATGATTCTGATAGTTTTGTTAAGTCGAACCTGCAGCTGTTTGATAAGTTTGATGATGATATTTGGAGTTTCATCCTTTGTCCTTAAGAACTTAACCCAGGTGAATCGAGAGTAATCATCAACCACAACTAACACATATTTCTTCCCAAAGATATTCTGCACTCTCATGGGTCCAGATAAATCCATGTGAATTGTATGAAGAACTTCAGTAACTGTGTTTGTAGGTTTGGGTTTGTGGGCATACTTCTTGCTTTTTCCCAATTGGCATGCTAAACAAAGATGATCCTTTTCATACTTTAGTCTAGGTAAACCTACAACTAAGTCCTTTCTGGAGAGATCATTGATGGTGCCGAAGTTCAAGTGATTGAGACGACGATGCCATAACCATGACTTTGTTTTCGAAACCTTTGACAACAAACAAATTGGAGAAGACTTCATCATATCTTCGATAGAGATGGTGTATAGATTTGAACCACGTGTTCCTCTTAAAAGTTCTTTACCATCAAGTTCTCTAACGAAACAAGTATGTTTTCTGAAGGCCTTTCTAGATCAGAATCACAGAATTGACCGACAGAGAATAAGTTATGACCAAGACCTTCTACGTAATATACCCTGGAGATAACACTATCACCGACAACATAATCTCCATAACCCATAATTGCACCGAAATGATCGTTCCCGAATCTAACAGTCCCGATGAATTTGCTCACGAAGTTCATGAGCCGCGACCGGTCTCCAGTCATATGCTTGGAACAGCCTGAGTCCAGGTACCACAGAATGATTTGAACGATCTGCAGTTGAACACAAACAAGAATGGATAACTGGATAATTGGGATCCCCATGCAAGAATGGGTTCCACTTGGTTAGTAACAGTGATTGGAACACCCACATCAGGAGTAGAAACAATGAAATCATCATAAATAGATGCAGTTCTAATGTCCGTATTTGACCTATTCAAAGTATGTTCACTTCTTAAGGGAATAGTTCTACCAGTAGGCTTCCATTTTCTAGTGGGCATTGTCTTAGCAAATTGAGGGCAGAACTCATTATCCTTATGGCCAGAAGGCATCCGTTGATAACCTATTTTACTAAATATTCTTCCTGTGGGTTTCCACTATTTTCTAACTTTCTTTCGCCTTTGCCTTTTAGCCTTCTTAGCTTGATTTATAGCATTAACAGTTTTAACAGGGCATTTGACAGCATTAGACAAAACATTCACACCACATTCATGATTAGTAATAGAAATCAAGCAGTCATCATTACATGGTTTGCAGATAGTAACAGAATTTGAATTAATTACAGTACGCCTATGGCTAATACTAGAATCAACACGATTCGTTTTATTCAACTCAAACTTAAAGTTCCTAGGGTGGCCTTCTACTCTCTTCCAATGCACATTCTTAGCTTGCGAGGTCCTGTCTTGCTTGGTATTGCCTGGAGGCTTTGACCCGCTTGCTCTTATGTCACTGATTACTCTTGTAGAGGGAATTATGGGAACATTAGTTGGTTGATCTACTTTTTGCATTCCTGAACTAGATGTGCAGGGATCTGAACTACTTGAAGGCACATTAGTGTTCACTTTCTTAACACTGGGCATAGAATGGTTTGTATACTTGGCACTAGGCATAGAACAAGGCATCACAACTTTACCTTTCGCACCTAAGGATTTAGGACATGTTGCAATTAAACATTCTAGCAGCTCCTGAGATCGTTTGGCCTGAATGCAAGCAAACCTAATTTCTCTATCAAGAGGCTTATTTATGAAGTCCTCTTCCGCAATCTCACGGAGACATTCTAGACTATCCTTAAGGTGAGCACAATAGTTATGAAACACAAGTTCATTGTTCCTAAGATGAGGAGGAATGTATTTAACAGTCATAGTATAATTGCAATATGAGGATGACTTTGATGCAACATTCTCATTGAAGACAAGTGGCAGTTTCCCTTTTTCCTGACTCCTCAGATTCTCAATTTCTTTTTGTAAAGACGTTATTTTTTCGTTGTTTTTGTTACGAGTGACTTTCATTGAATCATATAACTCTTTAAAGTGTCGTTTAACTTTTTTCATTTTCTTGTAGAAAACTCTCGTTCTCCTTTTGTAAAGCATTAACCAAGTTTTGAAGATGAAAAGTTTGAGAATACTGAGAATCTAAAGGAGGAGGCATTTGGGAGCCAGTCACATTGTTCTTTTCACCCTTTAATTGAGAGATTTGGGCTTTCAACTTTCTGATCATGTTACAATGAGCTTGAATCTGTTCGTCACGTTTGTTTATCTGAAAAACTGCATCAAACTCTGGAACATCTGGGGATGTTTTGATATTTGAGGTTTTGACATTTTCTTTAAGATGTTGATATTTTAGTTGCAAATCAAAATGTTCAACTTCTAGTTTAGAAAGATGTTTTACCAAATTATCGTGATCATCCTGATCAATTTTCTCATTTAGTTATGAGTTTTTGTTTTCAAGCTCAATGACACGATCATGGGAAACTTTCAATGCAATAGATAATTCATGAAATCGAGAAGCAGTAATAGAGTGCTTAGTAACAATATAAAACACATCTTGAGCAACACAACTCGAAATCAAATTCTCATTTAAGATATGCAAGTTCTTCCTTTCAACTTCATTATTTTTGAGTTCCTGTTCATAATCATTGACCTCAACAATCATAGCATCAAATTCCTTTTCTATTTCTTTAATATCTGAATTTATTCCCTTTTGAAGACTTTCAAATTGACCTTTTAATTGTTTAAAGAAAGGCATAACCTCAGTTAAATAACATTCTTTAGTTTGCTTAAAACCCCTTTCCCCCTCAGTTATCCCTGTAGGTGTGATTCTCTTCTTACACGTTTTCTCAAAATCAACAAACATCTGATAAACAACATATAGGCTGATTAAGGTCTTGCTATTAGTGGAAATAGATCTAGGAACTAGATGCATTGGTGTATTAGGAGGATACACAGTTGCTCGAGTCAATTTCCTAAAAGGGGGATTCTTTTCAACAAGATTTTCAGCTTTTAGCATATCCATATCTTTCTTCCAAAAAATCTGTTCTGGGGTTAATTGAGTTTGAGGCTTAAACATATTAATGGATATCCAATTTTCCTCAGTGTAATCATGAGGTTTGATCGTTATGTTTTTCTCTTTACATACATGATTGTTAAGTTTCTTATCCATTTTCTCCCTAGTGACTTCATCTGATTTCTTATCTTCCTCAGTGCACTCAGCGCAACTAGGTTTCTACCCAGGCTTAAGGATTTCATTACCATCATAAATAACTTTATGAGCTTCTCTTGCTTTCTTACCATACTCAGGGTTGGGTTCCTTAATAATGGGAATACTATGCTTATCGCTTAAAACTCTGTGTTTGGTGATCAAGTGAGCAGTCTGAATGGTATTCCCTTGTACGTACAACTTATTTTCAAGCTTGTTTTTAAAAGTTTTTAGATTGGAAAAATCATTCAAAAGTCTTGATTCCTTAGCATTGAATTCTTGCTTAAGCATTTTCATATTTTCTTGAAGTTCTTGTTTTTGCTTAGCAGTTTTAGAAAGCTTTTCTTGTAAGTAGTTTAACTCTTGTTTTAATACTTCTTCTCTAAAATTACTTTTTCTAATAATTGTACGCATTTGGTCATCCATTTCCTGTTCACGGGTAGTTAACTCAAACTTAGCACGTTGTTCATAAATAGCAACTTGTTCTTTATAGGCATTCAGTTCTGAGATAACAGAATCATCAGGGGCACATGCAGTGTATTCATCAAAAACATAGTCATCATTGACTGCAGAAGATGCATTACTTGGTACAACCTCACTTTCACTTTGCTTCACATATTGATCATATGGGACAATATTGCTATTACCCTCATCATCAATATCTGACTCATAAGTTTCAAGAGATTGTACTTTATTGTGCATCTTTTGCTCATCAACATCATCATATAGTTTTAATACCTCTGAGATGATTGATTCTTTGGATGGACCACCTTGCTTAGATGATGAGACCTTAGGAGAGACCATTGGAGAAATGCTAGCCATGAAAATTGTTTGTGCAGTAGGTTCATCATCGACGTTAGAGTTGTATGCATCACAGTCAGCGACTTGAAAGGCATTCTGATGATTGTGACCTATCTCCAGAATTGGCTGCTCATCCACATCTGCATCATATGTCTTGGCATTGCCCTCAACAAGAAACAACAACTCCTCTTCATCCAAAGCTGCACCATTATCCTGAGCTTGCACGAGCAACATCTTGTCTCTGAAGTACTCTGCATTTTGAGGACGTTTAGGAGATGTGCAGTTCCTTGTTATATGTCCATCACCTCCACAGTTGTAGCACTTAATTGGCTTAGCTTAACCTTGATTTCCATTCCTTCCCTGATTCTGATTTGCAATATAACCTCCACCTACTCCACCTCTTCCCTGTTCATACTATCTTCCTTGAACTGGTTGCATCATAACTTTTCCATCTCTGACAACAACATGATTGTGTAGATTGGATGCAGTTCTGATCTCATTGTTAGTGTGAAGACTGTTGGTATGTGGGCTAAGGGTCAAGTTTTGTTTAACCATAAGAGCCAGTTGATTAATGAAGTGTCCCATGACTGCATCAGCATCTGCTTGCTTGAACCTCAGATCGGGAATGAGTTTGTGATTACCATTACCCATGGGTATGACTTGAGATGCTTTGGTGGTAATACCAACATTGGTGTAGAAAGCTGTAGAATCATTTGGTGAGCTTGTTTCTCCCTGATTGGTTTTGAACTGATCCAGAATCCTTTTTTCAAACATAGCATGCCTCTCATTCTGAAGCAGGAAGGCATACAATTGCTCGTAGTTTGTATTCTTTAGTCCTTTGGTTAGCTTCACAGAGGTGACAAATTTGTGCCACTCGGGATTCATGTTGTTCACAAACTTTGAGTTCAGCTGAATGTTAGGCATGGTCATTTTGATGTTCCTCATGTCATTCACAAGCTTATGGAATCTCACGTAGTACTCATAGACACTCTCATCTGGTTTCATCTTGAAGTGCTCAAACTCATCATACAGTTGTGATTCTCTGTCTTCCTTGATTAATTCAGAACCTGAGAGAAGCATCTTGACATTATCCCAAACTGCCTTGGCTTCAATGTTGTGATTGATAAGCTTGTAGATATCTTTTGGAAGACCTTGAAGTATAATATTAGAAGCCCTGATATCAGCATCGAATCTCTTTTTCTCCTTATCATTGAGTTCATCATACATCTTTGGTATGTCTAATCCATAGATCATTGTTCCATCTGCAGCTGTATCAATTAAGTCGCTTGTAGTCTCAACCTGATAAGGCCCTTCATCAATGGATTTGAGAATGTTGACCCCATTTTTATTTCCAAGACAGTATAATCGGATTCGTTGAGCCCACGAGTCATAATCAGTTCTGTCAAGCATAGGTGGACGAGTATCTGATCCAGCTGCTTAAACGTCCTCAACTACAGAAGAAACGATAGTAGGTACGATGTTTGACATGATTACACGTTCTACGGGATTTTACTATTCTTTGATTAAACCGGGAAATTGATTCTTTCACGGGATTTTACTAAACCAAAAGAGCAACCGTAAATAATGTAGCACGAAGAAGTAACAAGTCTCAATAGACAAGTAGCTAAACAATCAACTAGCTTAGTTATCAACTCGCTAAACAACCAACTCGCTTAAAGAAACAAGTCGCTTAAAGAACCAACTCGCTTAATAGCCAAGTCGCATATAGAAACAACTCGCTTAATAGCCAAGTCGCTTAAACTAACTCGCTAGCTGTACAACTCGCTTAATAGCCAAGTCGCTTTAGAACTCAAGTCGCTTAAAGAGTCAACTCGCTAAATAGCCAAGTCGCATATACCAACTAGCTTCCAATAACAAAGCAACTCGCTTCGAAGAAACAAAACTCCGAGACTCAACTCGCTTAGTACAACTTTCACAAATAACCACTTTATCAATCAAAAACAACCAAACCACAATGATTTAAGCCTTCCAATTCAAAACATAAACACATATGATGATCCTAAACACAAAAGTACAAGCAAAATTCAAACTTTAACACAAGAATTTGTCCAAATGATTCAAACAATCCTAAACACTTAAAACCCCAAAAACCTTATAAAATCCACCAAAACAAAGAGCATGAAAGATGAGTGATCAAACCATGGCTCTTGATACCAATTGTAAGATATAGGATTTCACAAACACACTAAACCATAATCACAAGTGGCGTTCTATGTGTTTAGAGAGAGAAAGTTCTAGAGAGAGAAAGGGAAGAGAGTTGGGAACTATGTGAAACAAAGAAAAATGGTATTGAAGCTCCAACCCTCTACCTTGGGAGGTAGAGGGTATTTATAGTGTCTTACAAATAAACGCCACTTACGGGCTGTGGATCAGACATACAGTGGGTAAAGACCCGTCCGTCCTCCACGGTGTTATTTAACAACCTACTTACTAACATATTATGACTACGACTACGAGCTTTCTATCGAATACATATACTTGAGGTGACCGACTCTTTAACGACTGAATTTTCTAATTCCTAACAGTATGAACCGACAAGAAGACCCCTAATCATGAAAATGACAAGTCATTAAACAACCACCATTATTATATGTACTTTGCTAATAACGGACAACCAAAAATAATTCTTGAAATGCACTTACTGTATCAGGTTAACCATAGAATCGACGCCTTGGAATGGCCACAATCCACAATGTGCGAAGTATTACTTGCTTACTACACTATCAACACACCGTTTTTTTTATAGGTTTAAGATATTGTAGAATAAAGGTTTTGGGGAAAGTTTAGGGATGCAAAGTGAGGATGAAAATTGTGGTTGACAATAATATAGGGAAATGTATCACTGTATAACGGTATAAAAATAATGATACAGTAAAAAGACGATTATACCCTTGCCTGCCGTACATTGACCTGACATTAACTAGTCAAAAGACTCACTTGATACAAAAATATTGCACAATGGACTTCTCATGACGACGAGGTCATATTATAATCCCAAATGATGTTTTTCAACAAGTTTAAATACCAACGATGTAATTTTGTCGTATTAAAATGATACTCCTAGTTTTGACATTTATTTTTTATTTTTTTTAATTTTAACAATAAACCACAAAATTAAATAAAGTAAAAAATAAATAGAAATGCAAATTTCCCCAAAGTAATCTCTTAACTATATTTGTCAAGTATGTCTAGAAGTGACAAGCGTGGTTTTATTTTAGGCAACCCGACCCGGTAACTCATTTAATCCCCAAAACAAAACTCAGAAACCCTAAAATAAAACCCAAACCCTGAAACCAACAAAACCAACAAACAAACAAGAATGGCGGCAAAGAAATCAAGCAACGAAGGCGTCCTAGCTCGGATCTCAGAGTCACCGATCGTATACAAAGGCAAAAGGGCAGCATCAGATGCAGGTTTCGTGTTGAAGAAGCTTGCTAAAAGCACAGGCAAGGCGGCGTGGATTGCGGGGACTACGTTCTTGATTCTGGTTGTTCCTTTGATTATTGAGATGGATCGTGAAGCTCAGTTGGTTGAGATCGAGGCTCAGCAGGCTAGCTTGCTTGGTGCCCCACCTGCTTCTTCTGCCCAGTTGAAATGATTGGATTTTATTTTATGGTCTGTTTTTTTTTTTTTTTTTTTTTTTTTTTTTTTTTTTTTTTTTTTTTAGTTATGTGATTTTGTGTGGAAGTTGAATTGTTATTGTTGAGAATGTGTTTGAATTTGTTGTTTGATAATTTAGATTTAAGGCGTGTTTGAGGTTGGTTAATAAAACTACTTATCGTGTTTCTGGTATAACAAATAAACAATTCTGATTGTGGTGTTTGGTTAGATCAAATTACTTATTTGTGATTCGGGTTATCTTCAACAAGTAAGCACAGTAGATCTCCTTATGGAAAATGAAAATGCGTTATGCGTTGCGGTTAGTCACAGCTTATTAAGCATGAGAATTTGCAATCCCAAACACCCCCTTCAGATAATAAGTTGTTGTATGACTGTTTGACATTTTTTCTGTATTAATGTAATCTGATAGAGAATTAGAAGTTCTATTTACTCCGAAATGATTATCTATAAGTCATTATCTGACCCTTAAGTAATCAAATTATAAAATTTAGTTACATATAGCTAGACACTTGAAACTGATTATATGCTCCTTGAAATTTGAAAACACAATAATGAGGTATTCACTTATTAAACGCCATACCAAACATCTGGGGTATTGCATGATATCTATGTTCTTTTTTATTAATATGGAGCGTGTAGGGTTTAGCTTGTTACATTCTTGTAAAGTGAAAAACTGAAAATAGACATAAATAATAGGTGCCATAGTGGGTAATGAGTTTGCTTCCCATTCGTAATCCTTCCAATTTTATATAGGCATAGCCCATATTATTTTGTTAGGTTTAAAAAGGATCCATTGAGTGGATATAGTATAAGATAGAATCGTCACAAATCAGTGCAATATTTTGAAACTATACATTAGGACTGGTGGAAGGCGTTTTGTTGTCGTTTAAAGCACAATAATGGACGAATCCACATGACTTGGAACAACAGAACGAGGACTGTAGGATATAGATGTCAATGCATTGTAGATGGAGATTACACACGAAATTACATTCTTTCATCAGTAAATGATGCTTAAGCTCTTATTTATTCCTCCTGCATTGTGGATTCTTAGTTTAATGGAAGGTACATGAACGTGTGCTTAGAGCCTTAGATGTGTTGGTACGTGTTAGTCTCCCAACATATTGTTTCTTGAAGCCTTATTGGGCTTTGTTGTATTATTCTGGTTTGCTGTTTATTATAATTCCTTTGCTCATAAAACTCAGTAATGAACTTATATATCTTTTTGTATGCATCAGGTTCCAGATGATCAGAGATAAAGAATATTTGGGCAGCATGAAAGTGAAGAAGAATGAACTTTTTTTTGCTGTAGTTATGAGTAGGCTGAGAGACCTTTAATGTTGTTTCACTCTTTACTTTCTATTAATTTTATTGATCAATGAGAATGCTGCATTCACAACTTTTATGTGTGATAAATGAATGTTTTGAATTGTTAAATCTAGCATTATCTTGATACATTATTCAATAGAGTTGGTACTCTTTTTGGTGGTGGGTCATTTGTTAATTGACAGATCATTTAGGTTGAAAAAGATATATAGGGAAGGCTTCTTGTACAAAGGTTCTTCAGCTAGCTTTTTGAGAACTGGGTTGGGTTGGAAAGCCTGTCTGTAGGGTCGTTTTCG
This sequence comes from Chrysanthemum seticuspe, assembly GCA_019973895.1. NCBI lineage: Eukaryota > Viridiplantae > Streptophyta > Magnoliopsida > Asterales > Asteraceae > Chrysanthemum > Chrysanthemum seticuspe. The sequence continues at coordinate 233,383,470 of BPTQ01000002.1, read as the reverse complement.
CTCACCATATAATACTGGATTCCATTCTACTTAAATCTCAAAATCATGATGCCTGTTTCTACCAAAAGTTGTGGTGGGTGAAAATAGTACCAATTCCAGTTTGAGATCTGGTCAGCTTGAGCTCTGCTTCAATAATTACGTTTCCAGTTACAAGTTGTTTTCGAATATTTATAACCTCTTTGAGCTGTTTCATTTACAAAAACATGTTGCAATGTATTTTTTTTCTGGTCATACGTACTTATAAATTTCAAAGCATTAAAAATGTTAGCGGGCAACCCAACTTCGAACTAGCCTCTGTTATAATGCGATCTGCACTTAGAAGTTACGTGTGACGTAAATCCAATTTAATCGTTACCCTATCTGTCTGGTTTATTTGTTTGCCTCCACATAGCATTTGCAGATTATGATATTGAACCAGATAGAAACTGGATTAATAAGAAAGACCTGATTAACTGACTTTTACTTTTGACCAAAACTTCTGGTGACGCTTCTAATGTGAATTCAATGTTTATGGCTGATCTAATGATTTAGATAAGAAACAGCCCAATACCAGAACATGAATCTAAGCATATACTCGCTATTATTAGCTTAGAGAGTATATCACATTCGTATGAGAACAGTCGCTCATAGGAGAAAGGATACAACCCATTAAAGATGTGAAACAAATTGCACAAAAAGTGATGAAACAATATACGTGACACATCTTCAGACATTGTTCCCAGTAAATTTTAGAATTTTTCATTTCATTGGCGAAAAAATATTGATATCCTCTCACGTTAAGGACAACATAGGCAAGTATTGCACTACCGCAACAAAAAGAATGGATCCTAACAAAATGTATTAGTTATACTACCCGCTCTTTTTGTTGCATGGCTATAGACTGTATTATCCTCGACATGAGAGAATTCTCAATCTTAACAGAACTATGAAACAAAGGCGTTCCCTGACATTATTTTTGTCAACATGAGAGATTACTATTTCCCAGTTTTACCCTTCTAATTGTCTTTATGCGAGTCTAATCTAAATTATGTAAATAAATAGACTACCCCCTTCAACTCAATTCCTGAATTTAATGGAAAACAAAAATTACAAAATAACAAAGAGACATATATGTTTAAGCTCGCTCATCATTTTTCATTATGCAGACAAACAGACAATACATTTACATGAACAGCAACTTGAGAGCGTGATACGTGATTTATACACCAAAATCAAGAAAAGAAATCAAAACATCTATGATAGTACTTTCGTGAATCCAAACAAGAGAATGACAAACCCTAGATTATAGAATGTCTTCAGCACTTGAATCCCCGACAAGCCATTAGCCACACTATGATGATAAAAATAGCAATGGCTCCTCCTACCATCAGCTTCATCTGAAGATTCTGCAACCACATCTTCCTTCTTAGTGACCTTCCCTGCCTTTGGAAGCTGTCCGCCTGCAGTTAACAGTTGCATAATCATTAAAGCCTCAAGGACACACACAAAGATAATGATACAGGCTGCAGAACATGGTGCCCAAATATGCTCTTGTTACTAGGAGTTGTCATCAGATGTTTAAGTGTTTGGTAAATGGGACTATTTTTAGAATTTACAGGATAAAATCACCAAAGAGGACCTTACTGTAAAAAATGAGTAACGGGGAGTAAGAATATCTCAAATTAAGTTAAAAAGGAGCAACTAGGTAAGTTAGTTTTACCCTGGATAATCAGTTTTGTTTCAGATGGTGTAAAACTGATTTATCTACGATTATATAATCAATCAATCTGAAAGTGAAGCCACACCAAAAACTGCTTATTGAAATTCAAGTCGCTATATTTCCAATATTCAGTTCCAGATTGAAAATCCAAAAACCACTTTATTACTTGACCACGGCTACAAAACACCCCTTTTAGAGGTGAAAAACAGAAAATGAAAGAGGTGAAAAACAGAAAATGAGTCGTACCTGGAACTGAAGGTTTTCTGTCTTATCGACTAGTAGTTCAATCTTCTCACCACGATCCAAAACCTATATTAAGACAAGCAAAGAGAGTTTATTTTATTAGTAGATAGCAAGACAGATAACCTGTATAGGAAGTTACTTGGTAGACAGACCAAGAATGTGTTCCTAAATTATTCTCATATACACAAACATCAATGTGTCTTAACAGAAATGCAGCATTCTAAAAGGGAAATTGCAACCCTTTTGCTTACCAATGGGTCAAACTGAGTATGTTTAATCTCAAACGGGGTCAAGGGGGTAAAAGAAATAGCAAACAGAGAATGGGTCAACCAGTATGAAAGCCGCCCTAAGCCTATGAGGTGTCTGTAACTAATCCTACCCAGAGTGTTCCAGACAGTTTCAATTCATTCTAGAATATGATCTGGTTCAACACCAATGAATTTTGACCCGTTATCCAGCCTGCCTATCTTTCTACCCGTGTTTCCTTCTTCGAGAAAAAATTATCAAGATGAACTTGCCTTTTCCCATTACTGACCATCTATATTCAATATTTTGCAATTAGTAGTCTTTGGCTCAATGAACTCATAACAAAAACTCAGCTACAATGATGAACTTATACATTTTTTAATATCTATATAGCTTATTTGCAAATGCTTGAACTCTTTTGTTCTCATGTTGAGAAAACCAAGCACATAACTAAGCTGTAAGAGTTGCTTAAAGTGAAAAAAGAAACAAACTATACACCTCAAATCGTCCTAAAAATGGTTGCCTATATAGCGACGTTTCAACTTATAAGGCTAGATTTATTTATAACCATTTATGTTTCAAGCTTTCATTTTATATATACCATATGCAGAATTAAGATCTGTGATACTGCACTAAATGGCATGAGATACTTGCTTATCTAATAACTTAAGGGTCTACTATCTTTTAAGTTATCCACCAAGAAACAAGCCAATGAAATTGATCTTTAAGATATACGAAAATTTATGTATATGTATGTTTGAATGACAAGAAGAAAAACTTTTTCAACAACCCATCTAAGAATGAGCTACCGTCATGTGCTAGCCACATGAGTAGATAAGCTCAACGGTGCTCATGAAAAGCATAGATATACGATTTTCATAATGGTTCATTTGGATAACTTTCTTGTTTCACATAATTAAAACAAATTATAGGTCGAACTTGCTTTGGTTTCTTCACACATTACAAAATACAAGAAAATTAAACATGTCAAGGAAATGGTTGACCTCAAGTCCTTAACATTCATCTTTCATCTGTATGGTTAGACCTGGCGCACAATACTCTAGAGCTTTCTTCTGTTTACCTATTCTACATCAATAAATATGATGTTACAGCACATATTCTACAAAGTTTCTCCTGTGAATCAGTTGTAAGATCCCTTATTTTCGTTGTTCTGTTTTCACTTCCTCTCATTCAGCAGGGATGCTACCATCTAGTGACTAACTAACCCGTTTGCAGAAAGCTTTCCGTTACCCTTTTCTTGTCTCTCATGAATTAAGACCTTAGGCCCCTAGATGTAGTACAGTAATAATAGAAAAGTGTAGCGATTCCAATCTAGACAAGCCCTATAAGTTTCAACCAGGAAATTATTCTTGTATGGGTTGTTTTCATCTGTCATTTCCCTTAAACTGTACTAATGCCACTACGTTTAGTTACAAATAAAGATCACCAACAAAAGATAAAAATATTTACCTTCTCAATGTTGTCCATCATTATCCCTTTAACTTCTGTTATTTGCGCCTTGAGTTTAGACAGCTTGCTCATTTCGTCCGGATGGTTTAAACAATAATCCATGTGTTCCTTTATCTTTGGCCTATTAATAAAACCCAAAATCAATAATCACGTAACTATAACAAAAATTCCCTAATAAATTATAAGACGAGATCAACATACCCAAACTCCCTATCAAGGTTATAAGCAATACTAAAACGATCCTCAAACAAATCATCATCACTATCATCAGCAAGTGGATGATCACTTCCAATACTCGCTCCATAGCGCTTCTTAAAATCATCCTTCACTCTCTCCAAAAACACAAACGGCATGCTCCTCCCGGCCGACTCATCCGCAACAACAAGAAAAACTACATCACAAAACCAACCATCGCTAAACTAACATAAACATCACGACATATAATATCGTAAATAAACTATAAACAAGTTTGTACATACCAAAGCCAGTATCGAGCAGGAAGTTGAAAGTGTATCCATCACACGCGTACGTATACTTAGTACTACCAGAAGGCAACTTCTGTAAACATTGAACAGCAACCGTACTAACGTTACCGGAATACGCAGTGTGTTCGGCTAAAACAACGGTGCCTTTCGCGACAAAGCTATAAATTAATCCTTTCTGACTCATTTCTACAAACCCTTATTATCACAAAAATGACCTTACAAAACACTTGATCCTGAAAATAACAAAAAATTCAAAATCAGTATAACCTAATTTAAGCAAATTTGACCTAATTAGGTGATTTAAGCGGTTAATAATCTAAGTGTGAAATTAGACAAAGTGTAAAAATGGATCTAAGCGAAAAATAGATGAAAAGCTATAGATTAATGATATACTTTTGTAGAAGAAAAGAAAAATAACCTGGAAAATGAAATTGGGGGGTTTGATTAATTTGATGATTTCGTGGGAGTTGGTTTTTGTTTTTTGCTTAATGGACACGATTCAGGAAGGACACTACTACTAGGCGGAAGAATTCATGTAAATTGTGGACCTTCAAGAATTTAAGTTTTGTCATTTAGGTGTACAAAGTATATATAAACTACACTAAGGGTGACTCGCTCTGACTGACATCTTACCAGTGAGACGCGGTCAGACGTTTTTGTTGTTTGTTTTTTCATAGCCAGTCAGACGTGGTAAGATGTTATAACTCTGACTCGATAAGAGATGGTGAACAAATCTGACTACCTCTAACCCTATTCATCTTCAAAGCCCTTCTTCTCAAAACCAATTCATCTTCAAAACCTTCACCTCACCACCGGCTGTAACAACCCATAATTTTTCATAAGGTAAAATGACTATTTTATCATTTGACTTTTTAAAGTCGACTTTTAACTTTGACTTTTGACTATTTGACTTTTACCGTAACGTAAAAGCAAATACGATAACCAGTAGTAACTGGTAATTTTTCTTGTAACCAACACAAGACTACGATAAGTCTATATGTTCAAAATACTTTATTTTCACTAGTAATCATAATTTATATGAACTATTACTATTTTATCATTTTTAAGTAGATATGTTTTTTTAACGTAAGAAGCGTACTCAAACATACGTTATTAGGTTTTAACAACATAAACGCACCCTCCGAGACTTATCACACATTTAATATACCTAGTTAGAATATATTGATAAGTTTTAACATTTTTATAAGTATTACATTTTTACGTTATCTAGTTTTAAGTTTCATGACTTAAGGGCTTAACATTAGTAATTACCGGGACCAAACTATACCCTTTACACTCAATGTTATACAAGATAAGTTACAAACTTACCTCATATTATCCATATGTCATGTCCATGTGGTTATATGTCGTAATGTCACAAGCTTAATCAAACATATGACACTTGTGTGTTCTCTTTTGCATGTCTCAACACCTCACCATCCCATCCACCTTCACACATGCATTCTACTCTCTCATTCACTCTCCAACACAAGACACAACTCCCTCTCCCTTGCAAAAATTCATCCATCACCATCAACTCTATCAAAACACCACCAAAATCATGAGATTTCAAGATTTATACACCTCTAGATTCATCCTTTTGACCATTACAACATACTAACATCATTTTATCATCAAAACTTATCATACTCTTGAGTTTTTGGGTTGAGTTAGAAAGGTTAGAACAAGGTTAAAAATGGTTTACAAGACTTGGGTTGAAGATGGAAGAAAGGGTTAAAGATTAGAAGGGTTAAGTTGATTGTTAGTTGTTATTCATGTAGTTATCATCATCATCATGTAAGCTATTGTTTATTTTTATATTCATTCAATATGATTGTAATAATCTCTATAATTATTTGATGTAATTTGATATAAGTAGTATATGTAATATGGCTTAATTGATGTTGTACATAAGGTTGTGACCATAAAAACAAGCTAAAACAAGTCCTAGGTAAGTTCTATGAACATGAATTCTGAAACAGTCACAAAGTTTGATTAAACTGATCATATCAGTAAACCTTGAGGTTAATTCAGTAAGATAGGCTCTTAGAACTATGTCTTACGGTCGTTTCTCCGGGTGGTGCACCTCATAACTCTTCCCGATGAGTAAATGAGAGCCAAAATGGCAAAACATATCAAAATTTGTACACCAGATTTCATTTGGGAAAAACCCATGGTTATGGCCATTTCTGGAAGTCGACTCAGTTTTATGAAATGTAGCCAAGACCTAAACTTGAAGTTTGGCAAAAGCCGCGTGTCAAAACAAGTTGTAGAACTCAACTTATGGTCGTTTTGGCAGGACTGAATGTGCAGCCAAACTTTCTGCAATGAAATATAAGTAAATACTTGTAGTTAGACTATTGATATAAATAAACTTTGGACCTTAGACTTAATTAAGCTTAAGAAGCTGTTAGAGAATATAAAAATATGAACTTGAGCTTTTGAATCACTTAAAAAGGACTTATGGTTAAAAAGTTATGCCTGGTTAAGTTTTACAAGATGAAAATATAGTGTCGGAACAAAAGCTTGCTGATACGATTTTAAATCACGATTTTGACCCTTTTCTGGTCCGAATCAGCAAAAGTGTAAAAAACAAAAGTTGCTCAGAATGACTTTTTCTACAAAAACCTAGGCGCACATAAGCAGAAAATGAACGACAAAACCTAAAAACGGCAAAAACTAAGCTGACCTATTGTTGACTAGGAAACAACCTTAGTGAGAACTTTAAGTGATATATTGATCATTTGAGGCTAATATAAAGCCAAGATTGAGTCAAGATTGTTGTCTTGAGGTTGTCTGTCTTAGACACATCCTTAATATGGTCTTGATTATTATTGCTTAACCATAACTTAGTCGCACGGCTAGTATGAGTCTAATGACCGAAACTTATTTTTAAAACTTTTTCACTAGACTTGGACAAACTAGGTAAATGACCATATGACATGTTAAACTAATTCACGATCTCTTGATTTTGATAGCCAAACATTATTTAAGGAATACTTTAACTTAAGGATTTATGTACAACATCATACGCCAACAAACTACATATACTTGTACACGTATATCGTACAATATACTAAAACACGAATACTATGCTTTCTTAGGTAATCGTTAAAGATCGTGATCTTGTCATACTCTACGTTGATAAACATTATATCGTTACACTCCGCTGCTGATCACTACTGTGACTTCATAGCCCCACTTGTTATTACTTAAATGTTTTATAAACCCTTGGGGGAAATACATGCTTTATTTTAAATCGAACACATTGCTTTGAAGTTATACTTGAATGTATTATTTGCACTAAGTACCACTATTGCCAATCTTAAGCCCCTATTATCATGAAACATTAATCACTTGCGGGTGAACGCGAATAATGTGGATAGCTATTGGGATTGACAAATCCCGTTTGTTTGACCAAGTCCGGTAAACAAACGCACTATATTTGAAGATCCATAGGTTAATTGGCAAGTTACCTATTAGGGCAACTGTTACTATTATATCAATTGCGATTGATAAGCTGTTAACGTTTAAGTGTCATGAGCTTAGTGCAATAATATCTGTTTTGTTTTATAAATTATGAATGTGAGACTAATTACCTCACGTTACGAATATTGTGTTCAACTGATTTCCTAAACTCTATGAATTTCACTCAACCTTTGTGTTGACAGTTTTAAGCATGTATTTTAGGTCCATATTGTACGAGGCTGGCGCGGAGGAGCACGGATACTCAAGAAGGCTATAAATTTTATTATCATTCGAAAACCCATTTAATGTATTTTGTAAACCGTGAAACTACTGGGACCTCATTTTTGTAAACTCTGATATTTATATAAATCGAATGATAAATCTTTTAAAACGACTCCATTAGAGTTCGTTTTCTATTGTTATGACTGTTGTGCCATGAAGTAACACCCAGTTTGAATTCTGCTGCGTATCACGAAATTGGGGGTGTTACAGATTGGTATCAGAGCCTTAATTATAGAGAAACGAGTCTAAATTGAGACTTAAACTATAACTACTTTTACAAACAAAAACATTTTATAGCCTTCCGTTCTCCGTGCCTTTCATCCTCCAGACGATTATGTGACTTTTAGGCATTTTAAGCTATACAAACATACTAGTATATTGATATATACACTCGACATAATTTCAATCATAAACGATGTACTAAACATATTTGCGTATGCCTATTCTAAGGCATTACGACACAATCATATTTTTCCAAATCATGTATTTACTCATGCATTTTAGGATTACGAAACTTCCTCCAAGACATTGTAACTGATTACAATGGTCTTTCCTACTTCCCAGACATTGTAATTTATACAATGGTCTCTATTACATTCTCAGACACTGTAAATCCTACAGTGGCCTCTCTTATATCCTAAGACACTGTGAGTGAAACAGTGGTCTCATTTACTTTCTCAGACATTGTGAGTTACACAATTGTCTTAACTATTTCTCAGACATTGTGAGTTGCACAATGGTCTCTATTATTTTCTAGACATTGTGAGTTACACAATGGTCTCAACTATTTCTCAGACATTGTGAGTTGCACAATGGTCTCAACTACTTCTCAGACATTGTGAGTTACACAATGGTCTAATTTACTTCATAGACATTGTACGTTATACAAAGTCTCTAGAAATTATCTTATAAACTTTATATGATATTGTTTTACATGAAACCCGTCACAATCTATCAATTTCCCTAATGGAAATACAAGAAATGGGATTTCTAAAAGACAAACTAATTCTTCTTCTACAAAAGCTGAAGTTCAGCAACTTTCTCTATATTCATCAAAATTATCTTTTGAAACCTTCATTGTTAAAAGTTCGTACTCCTGGCCAAGTATGGACTATTTTAGAATTACTTAAGATTTCCTTTCCACACGTATCTACCCATACTATCTTCTAAGCAATGGAATGTGAAAACATAGGTTACAAGTATTTTATGGCCGGGAGTTGCAACTGAATGGTTTGATATTGCCTTTGCTTAGTGGACAATTTCTCAAAAGCTATGGACATATCACAAGTATACCTAATTTAGGTATTTGGAAAATTTATCGAACCTCGGCTAAATATAGCCTAATCACCTATATTTAACCTAGGGACAGTGGAACATAGCCTGATTAACTATGTTCGATTTAAAATTTTCAAACACTGAGAATAGTTATACAAGGGTTATATTCAGGTTAATTTCCTACCTAAACTCGATAAACCACTAGAATTTATTAAAAAGATCTAGAGACATGATAGTGTCTTACCACTCAACGAGATCTTAATACTTATTTATACTACCTAATTTCATTCTTGAAAGTTTCCATTTATGAAATAATCCTAACTACTATCTTGGAATAGTCATCAAATTTTCTCGTCATTTCTTAGAAGTACTAGCCTGTTTAGGTTTCAAGGATATCATTCCGCCATAATCCTTTAAAATTCACTTATGATTTTAAAGCAAACTTGACATCTCTACCGAAGAATAATGGTAAACATACATTACACTCTCCTAATAATCAACATATAACTTCATTATCTAAACCTCATTATAAGTCAGTATGTAAAACTTTACATTATCACGTTTCTTTCAAACACTAGTAGACATAAACACTATACGATATAGCCTTCATCTCAAAACTATCTAATACATGATCGATTTTGGAAGTGGTTTGGACAACCACTTGCCACTATCAAGACCTTCCTACAACGACAATTATCACATCATTATAAACCATTTCACATCAACAATATCTTACACCATTGATTAACAACAATTACCGTAACAACAACAAAACTATTCCATTTAAGGCACTATATAGACGAAAGTGTCAGTAAACCATTTGCTGGACTAAGGTGTTCAGAGATCACACAAGAAACAACTAATAAAACCATACAAATACAAATTAGGCTGCATGCCGCACACTATCGCCTAAAACAAAAAATTCATAGATGTAAGGCGTTAATATTTACCAAAAACTACATGTTTGAAATTAAGGTTTTGTTGAAAGCCTCAAATACAATAAGATATGATTCGTTTTGAGAATCAGGAAAAGCCAAACTTGAGGTATATTGGACTCTATAAGATTTTAACAACACCCTTTAGATTATCAACTTAAGCCACCACCAAAAACTTAGAATAGTACATAACACATTCTATGACCAGAAACTTGAGAACGCAAAGATTAAAAATTCGGCGCATACACCCACATTTTCCTAGAAAACTTCAACATCGGATAACACACACTGAATTCCGGGACGGAATTCCCTTAAGGGGTAGAGACTGTAACAACCCGTAATTTTTCATAAGGTAAAATGACTATTTTACCCTTTGACTTTTTAAAGTTGACTTTTGACTATTTGACTTTTACGTAACGTAAAAGCAAATACGATAACCGGTAGTAACTAGTAATTTTTCTTGTAACCAACACAAGACTACGATAAGTCTATATGTTCAAAATACTTTATTTTCACCAATAATCATAATTTATTTGAACTATTACTATTTTACCATTTTTAAATAGATATGTTACTTTTTACGTAAGAAGCGTACTCAAACTTACGTTATTAGGTTTTAACAACATAGACGCATCATCCGAGACTTATCACACATTTAATATACCTAGTTAGAGTATATAGATAAGTTTTAACATTTTTATAAGTATTACATTTTTACGTTACCTAGTTTTAAGTTTTGAGATTTAAGGGCTTAACATTAGTAATTACCGGGACCAAACTATACCCTTTACACTCAATGTTATACAAGATAAGTTACAAACTTACCTCATATTATCCGTATGCCATGTCCATGTGGTTATATGTTGTGGTGTCACAAGCCTAATCAAACATAGGACACTTGTGTGTTCTCTTTTGCATGTCTCAACACCTCACCATCCCATTCACCTTCACACATGCATTCTACTCTCTCATTCACTCTCCAACACAAGACACAACTCTCTCTCCATTGCAAAAATTCATCCATCACCATCAACTATATCAAAACACCACCAAAATCATGAGATTTCAAGATTTATACACCTCTAGATTCATCATTTTGACCATTACAACAAACTAGCATCATTTTATCATCAAAACTTATCATAATCTTGAGTTTTTGGGCTGAGTTAGAAAGGTTAGAACAAGGTTAAAAATGGTTTACAAGACTTGGGTTGAAGATGGAAGAAAGGGTTAAAGATTAGAAGGGTTAAGTTGATTGTTAGTTGTTATTCATGTAGTTATCATCATCATCATGTAAGCTATTGTTTATTTTTATATTCATTCAATATGATTGTAATAATCTCTATAATTATTTGATGTAATTTGATATAAGTAGTATATGTAATATGGCTTAATTGATGTTGTACATAAGGTTGTGACCATAAAAACAAGCTAAAACAAGTCCTAGGTAAGTTCTATGAACATGAATTCTGAAACAGTCACAAAGTTTGATTAAACTGATCATCTCAGTAAACCTTGAGGTTAATTCAGTAAGATAGGCTTTTAGAACTATGTCTTACGGTCGTTTTTCCGGGTGGCGCACCTCATAACTCTTCCCGATGAGTAAATGAGAGCCAAAATGGCAAAACATGTCAAAATCTGCACACCAGATTTCATTTGGGAAAAACCCATGGTTATAACCATTTCTGGAAGTTGACTCAGTTTTATGAAATGTAGCCAAGACCTAAACTTGAAGTTTGGCGATAGCCACGTGTCAAAACAAGTTGTAGAACTCAACTTATGGTCGTTTTGGCAGGACTGAATGTGCAACCAAACTTTCTGCAATGAAATATAAGTAAATACTTGTAGTTAGACTATTGATATAAATAAACTTTGGACCTTAGACTTAATTAAGCTTAAGAAGCTGTTAGAGAATATAAAAATATGAACTTGAGCTTTTGAATCACTTAAAAAGGACTTATGGTTAAAAAGTTATACCTAGTTAAGTTTTACTAGATGAAAATATAGTGTTGGAACAAAAGCTTGCTGATACGATTTTAAATCACGGTTTTGACCCTTTTTTCGTCCGAATCAGCAAAAGTGTAAAACACGAAAGTTGCTCAGAATGACTTTTTCTACAAAAACTCGGGTGCACATAAGCAGAAAATGAACGACAAAACCTAAAAACGGCAAAAACTAAGCTGACCTGTTATTGACTAGAAAACAACCTTAGTGAGAACTTTAAGTGATATATTGATCATTTAAGGCTAATATAAAGCCAATATTGAGTCAAGATTGTTGTCTATCTTAGACACATCCTAATATGGTCTTGATTATTATTGCTTAACCATAACTTAGCCGCACGGCTAGTATAAGTCTAATGACCGAAACTTGTTCACTAGACTTGGACAAACTAAGTAAATGACCATATGACATGTTAAAATACTTCATGACCTCTTGATTTTGATAGCCAAACAACATTTAAGGAATACTTTAACTTAAGGATTCATGTACAACATCATAAGCCAACAAACTACATATACTTGTACTCTTATATCGTACAATATACAAAAACACGAATACTATGCTTTCTTAGGTAATCGTTAAAGATCGTGATCTTTTCATACTCTACGTTGATAAACATTATATCGTTACACTCCGCTGCTGATCACTACTGTGACTTCATAGCCCCACTTGTTATTACTTAAATGTTTTATAAACCCTTGGGGGAAATACATGCTTTATTTTAAATCGAACACATTGCTTTGAAATTATACTTGAATGTATTATTTGAACTAAGTACCACTATTGCCAATCTTAAGCCCCTATTATCATGAAACATTAATTACTTGCGGGTGAACGCGAATAATGTGGATAGCTATTGGGATTGACAAATCCCGTTTGTTTGACCAAGTCCGGTAAACAAACGCACTATATTTGAAGATCCATAGGTTAATTGGAAAATTACCTATTAGGGCAACTGTTACTATTATATCAATTGCGATTGATAAGCTGTTAACGTTTAGGTGTCATGAGCTTAGTGCAATAATATCTGTTTCGTTCACTAAATTATGAATGTGAGACTAATTACCTAACGTTACGAATATTGTGTTCAACTGATTTCCTAAACTCTATGAATTTCACTCAACCTTTGTGTTGACAGTTTTAAGCATGTATTTCAGGTCCATGTTGTACGAGGCTGGCACGGAGGAGCATGGATACTCAAGAAGGCTATAAATTTTATTATCATTCAAAAACCCATTTAATGTATTTTGTAAACCGTGAAACTACTGGGACCTCATTTTTGTAAACTATGATATTTATATAAATCGAATGATAAATCTTTTAAAACGACTCCCATTAGAGTTCGTTTTCTATTGTTATGACTGTTGTGCCATGAAGTAATACCCAGTTTGAATTCCGCTGCGTATCACGAAATTGGGGGTGTTACACCGGCCACCTCCAGCTCGGCCGACCACCTCTCGCCGCCTTCTTCTCCACCTACACCCGCCGCCTCTCCACCTACAGCCGCCATTTTCCCCACCTCTAAGGTATATTTTTTCCTTTTATTTTTACCTCTTTACATTATACTTCTTATTTTTTTGTTGGTTTTAAGTAATTTTATTGCGGGGTTGGTTGTAAACTGATATGGGTTTCTCTGTTTTGGTCAACTATGAGGTTTATGATGTGTGTTTGTGTTTTGCATTTATGTATGTATCATATATGGGTAGATTCTTGTATGTTTATGGCTGAAAAATGGTCTTTTCTTGCTGAATTTGTGGATCATATATGGGTAGATTCTTGTATGTTTTACATTTGGTCAGCTTAGCAGTTGATTGTCACAACTATGGAATTTGGATATTAGTAATAAGCTCCAAGTGGTAATATTCTCTCTGACCCTTTCTTCCCATTAGTGGTAATATTCTCTCTGCAAAACCTTTTAGCAAGTTGAGGTCTAGTAGCTCACAAATTTCCGCTTATCCGTAATAGCATACCTCTCCTTCATTTTCTAAAGGCGACGCCCGCCTCTTTTCTTCTTGGGCTCAGAATGAGGGACCGGTAGTGGTTTAGGCCTCTTTGCAGGCGGTGGCTCTTGCCACTTCTCAATCTTTTTCATATTATGATAATTAATTTCATATTATGGCGATTATTACAACTTTCTCAGAATTTCGATTTGCAGCAAGGCTTTTAGCTTCTCAACATCCTCATTCAAACCTCGGCATTGAACCTCGAGACCCTTCACTAAATTCTCCAAACACGCTTTCTCGTCTATAAACCGCTCCTTCAAATTTTCTATGTCTAATTTGTTGATTTGCAGCATAGCTTCTAGCTTCTTAATATCCTCGTTTAAAGCTCGATTTTGAACCTCAAGATTCTTCAGTTGGTTCTTCAAACATACTTGCTCATTTTCAAATTCTTCCTTCAAATGTTCAGTGTCAGATTTGCTGGTTTGCATCATCGCTTCTAGCATCTCAACGTCTCCATGTAAAGCTCGGTTTTGAAACTCAAGACTCTTCACTTGATTCTCCAAACACGTTTTCTCATTTTCAAACTGTTCCTTCAAATGTTCGGTGTCAGATTTGCTGGTTTGCAGCATCGCTTCTAGCTTCTCAGCGTCTTCATGTAAACCTCGTTTTTGAAACTCAAGAATCTTCACTTGATTCTCCAAACACGTTTTCTCATCTTCAAACTGTTTCTTCAAATGTTCAGTGTCTAATGTGTCATTTTGCAGCAAATCTTCTAGCTTCCCAATGTCGTCATGTAAAGCTCGGTTTTGAACCTCAAGATGTTTCATTAATTTCTTCAAATAAGTTTTCTCATCTTCAAACTGTTCCTTCAAATGTTCGGTTTCTATTTTGTTGGTTTGGAGCAAGGCTTCTAGTTCTTATACATTTTGTGAGGAGTGCAACAAGGATTCGTCCTTGACCTTAACCTTCTCACATAAGTCAGAAACCTCTTTTTCCAGTTTGTGTAAAGTCGCATTTATAACATCAATCTCAGTCTGTTTTTCTTCAGACAACATTAGAGCATTAGTCGCCTCTTTCATAAGTTATTCTATTTTCTGGTTTTTATCTTCTATAACCTGTAAAAGGCTCGTTTTATCTTGCTCAGAAACAACAAGCAGATTGTTTATGCTACTTTCTTTATCTTTGATAATCTTGAGATACTTTTATTTATCCTGATTTTGTGCTTCTATCGTCTTTGCTCTTTCGGTAACCAACGCTTCTAGCAACCCAAGTTGTTGCTGTAAATCAGCAACCTTATCGTTTTGCTCGTTTGCTTTAGATACAAGGATTTGATTCTCAATCTTACATGCTTCCAGGTTTGTTGTAAGTTGCATATTCTGGCTTTCCGCAAACAATTTCCCTTTTTTCTAACTCAACAAATTTCTGTGATAAATCATCTAAACATTCCAATACCGGATATTTTTCTTCCAGCAAGATTTGATTTTTGGACAATTTAGCAAGCTTGTTATTATGGGTATGTGGTTTTTCTTCCATATCATCAAATGACTCGACTTTTTTCATCAATGATGCCACTTCCTCATACTTTTTACCGAGATTCGCTTTTACTTCAGAAAGCACATTGTTCTTCTTCTTCAATTCCTCTGATAGATGAAGGATCATCACTTCGTTTTCTTTGTTCCGTGACTCCATATTGGATAAAGCTACCGAAAATTCAGATTCCAACACGAGTACTAATGAAGATATTTCTTCATTGTGAACTTCAGACAAGCAATGGCAAGATTCCACCTCATTTTGTAGGTGCTTAACTTGTTCACTCTGACCTTCAAGTTTCGACGCATACTCATTTATCTCGTTTCTCATCTTTTCCAACTCATTTATCTCGCTTCTCATATTCTCTAACTCAGATTTCCACTCGGCTTCTTTTTCTTTCAAATTCTGACCACACTTCTTATGCACTTGTTCCAAAGCATGAAATTTCTTTTGAAGCTTCTTCAACGAGCCCATATCTCCACACTTACTAATTTGAGATTCCTGAAATTCTTTAAGAGACGACAACAGATCCGTATTCTCTTGTTCCAAAAGAGCCATTTTATACCCCAATTCTTTCAAAACAGAATCTTTTGCGACCAAGGCGTCTCTTAACTCCGCAACCTCTTCATCCCTCTTATGTGATCAAGAACTTTCAAGAAATGAAAAAAAGTATAGACCTTTCGGTGTAATCAAGACAGGACGATGTGGATCAAATTCTGAGGGAAAACATGGTACAATTCGAAATAAAAAACATAGGTATTACATAAAATAGAAAGTGTAAATTTTTGCTGAATTTTTGCATGTTCTTCCATATTTCGACCACATACATTATAGTATTATACCTCATTACACTGGACTAAACCTTGATTTGGGTATCACCTGATTCTCCACATCTGGTAACACTACAAAACTTGCATGTGTGACATTTTTTTTTAATTTGAAGTATTTCATCAGTATTTGGTGCTTGAAGGTGGTTTAGCGAGTAGTCACTACATTTTTACCAACTATAATCTACTAATTTATATAAAATCTGAAAATATGCCCTTATAAAATATGAAGTTTGCTTTACTATCGGGGTGTTTGTTTTATTTTATTATGTACACTATCTTGAGTATGTTACTTACAATATTTGAGCTGGTTGGCCACACTTTTTCTGACATTTTTGGCCACACTCTTGGTGACAGGTAAGCAGACCAGGACCGTCCTATATTCTGCCCATTGACCGTAACTGATCTTCTAAATAAGATCAACACAGGATCGAGGCTCTTACGTATGAAGTTACCGATCTTCTTAAAAGGTCAGAGAAAAGGTTAAGAAAATTATCTGCTGGTGGACTTCTTGAGGATTCAACTATCAGAAAAAACGTGCAGGTAAAACCTTTTGACAAACCTAGCAGACATAACTTCTGATGCTTTATCTCAGTTAGCTATATATTGTTTGTTGCAGTTACAAACTACTGCAAGGTTAAAACCTTTTTACACCACTTTTATTAATTCAAAAAAACCACAAAAACCAAGGTTAAAACTTGGTATGCAGTTGATTTAATAAAAAGTATTGCGATTTAATCTCTTACTTTGGTGTTAGGTGGTAGTTGCTTGAAGGGTATTGTAGTTAAGATCATAAAAAATAAAGGGTCATAAAAAAGTTTTATGAAAAATGAAGTTTGCTTTGTTTTTCATTTCTAGAATGAAATTAGCAACAAAAATTGTTTTCTTCGATAGGCAAGTTTTAATTGTTGTTTATTGTTCTCAATTGGTCCTAGATGATCTATCTTCAAGTGGATTGGTAGCTAGAAGTGTTAGATTTCTTAATTTTAAGTCAAAAGTTTCCTAGATCTGCCTTAGGTACTGTCTGCTGTCACTTGTTCTGCTCCTGATAGCCCTTTTTATAAATGCTTAGCTGCTTATTCTGCTATTATTATTGTCTTAATTTTGTTGCAACTTGTGGTTGTTAGTTTATAGATTAGCTGATTTACTTTGAATTAGTATTTAGAACTTATTTTGTTAGCTTAAATAGGCCTGCAAGTAGCCTTATCTGTCCCAAGTTCTGTTCTGCCGCTGTCAGTCATTTTAGCCCAAACAGCATTTTTCTCAACTGCTTATCTCCTCATTCTGTTAAAGTGTTTGTTTGATTGCTGCATGAACTTCTGCTTTTTGTAGCCTCTCATTTTCCTTGTTCTTTTGTTTAATCTCTTTTAACCATTTCTTAATTGGTAGATGTAATGTGTTAAATGTGACAAAAGTATTACGACAACAAATAAAGAGTTTCAACTTTTGCATAGCCACTAAGAATAATGATATATACGGTTTGCCTTATGTAGTTTGTAGACGTGTATTTATATGTTTGATTGTTTTTTTTATAGGAATGGGTGAAACAATTACACTAAATTTTACTCCCGACCAATATAAGTTTTTTTTGGACTCATGTATCGAGGAAGTGAATAGGTAGATGCTAAGGGTAATAGCCTACATATTGAGTCGTGGGCGATAGTCGGAAAAAAAATGAAGGAAACATTTGGCCTAACGACCACCCAAAAACAATTAAAAAATAAGTTTGATTACTACAAATCAAAACATCAGGTTCATGCTTATTTAAGAGAAAAAACAGGAAATATTTTCAATGAAGACACAAATACATTCAACCTAACAGATGAAGAGTGGAGAGCTTTAAACAAGGTGGGTTCACGAATACTTTGAACGTAATTTTTACATACATATAATATAATAATGACAACGTTAATAATTTATACTTTCTTTGTGAATTTTGTTTAGAAATTTCCGAAAGCGAGTAGTTTGAAAAAGAGCCCATTGCAACATTATGATTTATGTGATTACCTATTTGGAAAGTGTGCCGCATCCGGTTCTATTCGTCGACCCGTTGCTGAACGAAGACCCTCTTCTCAAAATTCTAGTGTCAAATTAGTTGAAGTTGAGGATGGTTCTGTTCATCGACCCGTTGTTGAAGGAAGGTCTTCTTCTCAAAATTCTGGTGTCAAAGTTGTTGGAGTTAAGGATGACGTGAATAGTTTGAATGAAGATGGTGGTTCTTTTGGAGCTAGCGAGCATAAAAACTTTGATGCGAGTTATGACTCTGGTTTTGAAGGTGGTTCTTCTAAAGAACCAAATGTTGCACGAGGCAGGAAAAAGAAAAGGAGTAAAAAGGATTCGGAGTTGTGTGAGTTGGAAGAAAATATGAATAAAATTGTTGTTCAAGAAAACCAAGGTCCTACTATGGAGGAGTGTCATGAGAAGTTGAAGAAGTTGAGGTTGGAATCTGAAGATCCAATTTATTTGGCGGCACTTGGGCTATTTTGTCAGTCAAAGAGCCACAGGGAGGCATGGATGCTATTACCGTCAGAACCAAATGTCTTAAAGAAATGGATTCATATGATGGCATGTCAAATTGGTATTTTGAAGTAGTATTGTTGAACTATTAGAAGTTTGTCGTATTTGGTGTGTTTTATCTTGAACTATTAGGATTTTGTCGTATTTGGTACTTTGTTATGTTTAACTATTAGGAGTTTGTCGTATTTGGTGTTTTTTTTATCTTGAACTATTAGGATTTTGTCGTATTTGGTACTTTGTTATGTTGAACTATTAGGAGTTTATCGTATTTGGTACTATTTTGAACTATTTGGTGTTAGTTTTATTTGGTACTTTACGATGTTAAACTGTTTGATTTATTGTTATTTGGTTTTGATGTTAAATTATTTGGTGATGTGCTACGATGGTGCAAGTTTTAGAAATTTATAAACACGATTTAACCGTCTAACCTATTAACACATACGAGCAAGTATACTCGTCCGTAATAGCAAAGTTTGGTAAGTCGAGATCGTCCCAAGGGATTTTGTGTATGAAAGAGATTTGTTTGAAAAGATTTCAACAAGAAAGCTTGTCAAGGCTTCCTTAAATAATTATGTTCTAGCGAAATTCAATAAGAAATATATATATACTTGTGTGTAGTCTATAATCAATCATAAATAGTATTCATGAAGGTTTGGTGTATACTCTTAATATGATGCACAAATCATAAGCAAATGATTCCTCAACCATGGTATGTGTTTGTAAAAATCATTCTAAGAACAAAAACATTTAGGTAATCCTTTTGGTCCTTATCCCAATGATTATCCTATAGAAATTCCATTTGTTTGTAACATGTTCTTATTAAATTTGTTCTTACGAATCTTTCGACCCTTCGTGATGAAAATATTCCTAGTCTTGTTTTAATAAGCAAACATGGTGGTTGTCAATTCACCATATCCCCATACTAGTTTGTCACTTCACTTTTTGGAATAAAACACAAGAGAAATCCTTTCGGTCCTTTTTCTTAAAACATGTTTTATCAACAAATCAAACCAAGACTAGTATTTTTCCAACAAACTCATTTAAACAAGATCATATGTACATGCATCACATTTTGAGAACACTAATATGATTAACTACATCCCAACACACAAGTATATCCCAAAACTACTCCATGATAATAATAATAACTAAACACAAATAGTAACAAAGTAATTCCAACAATTCAAGAGAATAGAATTCCATAACAAAGTTCATAGAATACCTAAACTTTTGTGATTACAAGAATTAGAATTCGTGGATTGTAGCAACCACGCGCCTCCAATCACCTAGATTCACCGTACAACTCCAAACTACCAAAACTATGGATGAGAATTGTTCCCTCCTTGCTCCTGGACGTTTTTCAGTAACAACTAAGCTTTTGGGCTAAGAAAATATGGTTGGTATTAGTTTAGGTGTAAACTAATACAATTTTGGTTGTGTCACACCTAGTATACTAGGACTAGGTTCTTTATATAGCCAAATATGCTTGCTCTACTCTCAAAAAATGTTCCCAATAAGTAAATGTCAAGAAATGATCGGACTCCAATGATTATGGGGAGTTAAGGCAACAATAAATGCAACATTGTGTAACTGCAGCTTGAGAAACCGGATCGGTTTCTACTCTAACCGAATCGGTTGGATCTTGACCATTCGCCCAGCCGGATCCGGTTACGGGTTGTGACCGATCGGCTGGGTTTGTGCTGTTTTGACTTTTTGCTGACTTTTCTCCTATGCGCTTCATTCTTTGCTCTCGCTGATGATTTCCAAGACAAAACTTGATCTTTCCTTGCCGTAGATACTTAGAAATCATTGCGTTTCTTAATCATTGAATCCAAAAGCTTCCTAGCTCGTCTTCCTTCCTCGAGAATCTTCCAAATGTGCATAAAAACTTCATTTCCTCGTTATTCGTGAGACCTGGCTACATATACATACACAATACGCATCTTTGCACTTTTGCAACAGTTATGAGTAAATATAGCCGATTGTTATGCACAAAACTAACAATAACGCTACTAAAAACATGTTCATTTTAGGCGTTATCAAATTCCCCCACACTTAAGCTCTACTCGCCCTCGAGTAGGTCTAACATTTGCAAAGATTGATTTCAATGGTCTTAGACACCATGGTTCTAAAAATGTAACAATTATCCCAAAAGATAATCATCGGCTTGCTTATAGTATATGAAAAATTTAAAAATGAACCAAACACTTTAGATAACATAACTAGAACACCTCACGAATGATGTAGAAAAATCACTCAACTCTCATATATTGGTGGGCATATGTAAATCACTCAATGCCTAGTCATGATCAATGCTTTTTACCATAAGCTTGTACAAGTATCAAAACAAAGAAAATAAATTCATCAAAGAGGGCTTTTATTCGGGTTATAACGATAGGCTAAGGGTTCATAAAAGGTATGGATAAGGCATGGGATAGTTATGAAATTGGTGTTAAAATAAAAATAAAATCAAGTCTAAACCTCCATGTTGCTAGCCATCATACAAACCACAATCCCGAAAATGACTATTTCACCTATTCTCATATCGATCTCCGCAAATATGTATAACTCAATTTAGCTCATTGGCTAATCAATATCTCAAACATACTTCATCTTCCTTCATCTTCATCATAATATAGCACATTGGCTACAACCATTTTTTTTTACATTCCCCCACACTTAGTGTAAGCATACACCAAAAAAAAAATCGAGAAAGACGTCTCTTTCATCCAAGATGGAGAATGGTACACACTATAAACAAAGTGTAGCTTCTTCATAATCATCAAAAACAATCCAATCATTCCAAACAACTAGCAACAAACCAATAGACTTGATAAGGGTTGGCTAAAGCTTGAAAGTGTAAAATATTTTTGTATTTTTCTGAATTTATCAAAACAAAAAGACTGGCTCGGAAGGGTGTACTAAGGGTATCTAGTGCTAAAGATGAGCACTAACAAATGGGTCCATATGGGTGGTTAACTAACCAAAGTGGTTAGCTAATATATCATTAGATGTAAACGGAAGGCCATTTGGTTTAAATCCTAAGATGCCTCTTATCATTTGAACATATTTAGACCACTCGAAAGTGACTTTAACCGTAATGCATAACTAGTACAAGTTCTAGAATCGACATAATCACCGGCACACTCATAGCAAATATAAAACAAAAGATGTGTTTTATACAAAAAGAAACCTCACAAAAGTGTGGAAAAAGGCTATTATGCATGCTAGAAAATGCTATCGAATCCAAAATGAATTACTTCCGTAATTTGGTTCAAATCCAAAAATTTCAAAATCCTCATTTTTACCATTGAAATCCCAAGTTATATATATATAATACCAATAATGCGCGAAAACAACTAGACCAACAAGGGCGAATTTCTTCTAATCACTTGCATCCAAAAGTTATCTAAAAAAAATAAAAAAATGCATATCATTTTTCCTATTTTCTTCCCTCCCCCATACTTAAGTTTTGCATTGTCCTCAATGTAATGAAAAATGAACTTCAAAGTAAAGAAAATGGGAAAAAATAGTTAAAAGATACCACGGGATAGAATATGCAATATGCATATTGGGTCATAAGAAAGCATGTGAGTTATCCAACTCCAAATATTTGACCATCAATAAGCTTCCGACACATCCATCTTGCAAACAAAAACTGCAACACGCAATACACAAAACAAACAAATGCAACTAAAAACTAGATAAAACCAAACAAAACATGTTAATCATCCTAAAAAGATAGAAATAATATTGTTTAACACATCATAACCCATTGTCTTTGAAACCATAATTCACGAATGATCCATGATCACTCTTCATCCTCGCTTATGTCATCT
This sequence comes from Chrysanthemum seticuspe, assembly GCA_019973895.1. Classification (NCBI taxonomy): domain Eukaryota; kingdom Viridiplantae; phylum Streptophyta; class Magnoliopsida; order Asterales; family Asteraceae; genus Chrysanthemum; species Chrysanthemum seticuspe. Next base: position 233,360,707 of record BPTQ01000002.1, on the reverse strand, counting down.
CCTTCTTCATCATCATACTCATCATCATCACTTTCGGTTACATAGTTTTCGTCCACAATCTCCGAACAAACTCTTCTCTTCTTCTTCTTTCCTCCAACTCCTGATGATGATCCTCCAACATCGTGGCTTGCTCTACCAACTTCAGGTAATCAACAATATGGGGGTACTGGATCAGGAAATGATGCGTACCCAGGATATGGATACGGATAGGGTCCAGGATAAGAAGTGTAAGGAAAAGGATATGGTGGAACATTGGGTGGATTGTAGGGTGGCAACTCATAATTGGCTTCACGAGCCATGTTTTGAAAAATAGGCATGGAATAATCATTGATGTAGTTGTTTCTTAACATCATCGAGTCTCTCCATACATCCCTACATTGAATCTCATCTAAATGTTGGTTCCACTCTCCCCAACCCGAATCAAAACTTCTGGACGTACCCATTTGCACGTTCTCCATTGGTATACTCCCTTGCTGTTGTGGTGGTTGTTGTTGTCTTGGTTCAATCCATAACCCTAAGGTTTTCAATCTTCTATTCAAAGCATTACCAAAACCTTGTGCAGTCCACGCATCACTATACTTTGGCTCTCCACACTTAGCCAATTCCTCATCAACATAATACCCAAGATTCTTCACCAATTTTGTCACAAAATGTCCTCCACAAATGTTACTGTTGCTCTTGATTCCCGGGGCTCTCCTGGACAAATATTCGGCTATCTGCCAAACTGCATTACCGTCCTTAGTTTCTTCCAGCAACTTCATAACCCATAAGTCCGGTTTCTGACATTTGTCCCTGCTTCCAAATCTATTAAATGGCCCGGTCACTATCAACTTGTGAAGTATCCGCATCAACGGATTCCTGATGGTTGAGGCATTCCTCCTAGCGCAAGAAGGATCTCCCACTTGATTCCAATAAGCGGGAATACTAGGATAGTCTTTCTCAAACCTCCGAAGTCTAGAAAAGTGAGTTTCAAATAATCGATGATTAACCTCATGTGGCTCATACAAACCAAGAGCCACGCCAAAAGCTGGCAACGTGTAAGCATGATCCCTTCCACAAAGCCTAAACTAAACACAAATTTCCTTCATCAAGTTCCGAACATCCACCTTTCTTTCAAAATACATGGTTGAAAAGAACTCCATACACCATTCTCGATAGACCTCTTCATTGAAGCTAAATGCTCTTTCCCATGACAAATCATTGAACGAATCTCCATCCCCTGGATATACATAAGACGTTCGCATCATTCCTCTCAACTCATCTGTGGAAAACTAGAAGGGGGTGTTGAATAGTTTTACCAATTTAAAACTTCCTTTTAAATATTTAGATCGACTTATGTCAATCTATTTGGTTGTTTATGTTGGACGTTGATAGATAGATATATAAACATATAATGAAAGATAAAGAGTAAGAAGCACATCACCACGACACAAGTTATTTATAGTGGTTCGGCTACAAGGACACCTTCCTTGCCCTACTCCACTCCCCGAGTCACCTACTCGAGAGTTCGTAAGCACTACACCAACTCCTTATGGCGGAGAAGCCTTCACAACGTCGCTTAACCTTTTTCCGGTACAAAGCTAGATACCGAGTTCTTTCACACCAAGGCGAACCACACCTAACACAACGTCGCCTACCCTTTATACGGTGCTAGGCTAACCACCGAGTTCTTTCACACCTTAGGAGAACTAATCCTATCACAACGTCGCCTACCCTTTATTAGGTACTAGGCTAAGCACCTAGTTCCATTATGGAGAAACTACTACCCTTCACGACACAACACCTATTATCAAGGAGATCTACTCCTTGTTACAACACCATCAAGGATATCACCATCCTTGTGAATAAATAAACACTTATATGTATAACGATGCACCTCATCGATTATACGACCTAAGCATTCTTCCCAAATGCTACTTGATTTGATTCTTCGGCATCCTTCACTAATGCCTTTGACACAACGCTTGGCACCCTTCACTAATGCCTTCGTCTTGACACCTTAAGCATTCTTCACTAATGCTTTTGACACGGATGATGAGCACCTTTCACTAATGCTTTCATCTTGACACTTTTGGCATTCTTCACTAATGCCTTCAACCCAACATCTATGGAGAAAGGAAGAACTATCAACAAGAGAACCTTAGTAGTCTTGATGATGACGAAGCATGGCAACTCATGGACTTGAGCTTGCACGTCTTCAAGATGTGGTGATCTTTCCTTTAAGAGGAACCTAGAAGATCACACAAAAACAAAAGAGAAAAGACTACATAGATCTATTGGATCTGAGGTTAGAGGGTTAGAATACTTGGGGGAAGTATGTGTGTAAAGGGATGACAAGTAAGGAAGAAATGGCTCTCTATTTATAGAGAAGATTCTCTACTGTTTCCCCGGATCCCACGGATCCCTTCCACTTGGGATCCGGCTAGCACAAAGCTAGGGATCCGTGGAACGCTCCTCTTTGCCCATGGGTATTTTTGGTTATGGGTCATGGGTTATGGGTTGATCCATGGTTTTCTTTCAAGATACAATGAACTTAGATAAGTGGTATATATAAAACCATGGGTTATGGTTCAATACCATTTGCTAGTTCCTACCCATTTTAGTATTTACATGTTTTTACCTCATTTTAGTATTTACATGCTTTTACCCATTTTAGTATACTTAGTTTAAGTATATGCTAACCCAATATGTAAACACTAGTTGTTGTACATATATATATATCTAAATCATAGAATCATTTATACTTGTTAACCCAATATGTAAACACTAGTTGTTGTACATATATATATCTAGATCATAAAATCACTTAAACTAGTTTTAGTGTTTTATGTGAAAATGTGAATATGTTAGAAAACTATTAGTTCAAACCATTTACGTATTTTATTTGTTTCGTTAATATGATTTTACTTTTGTTATCGACAAAACATTAGAAGATCGTAAAATATAAATAAACGTTTTTACGGCTTATTTGTATTAACAATCTCCCCCTTTTTGTTGATGACAAAACATAAAATTATTTTAAGGAAAAGCTAAAATTCGTAAACGTTTGAATTTGTAGTTTTTACTTTCTTCTCCCCATTTTTGTCGAAACAAAAAGTGTTAAAAGAAACTAACACAATTTTTATAAGAAAAATTATAAAAGATATAACGAGAGCAAGTGACGGGAATGGTACTCGTCTTAACTCCCCCTTGACGAGTCCATCCCTTTGAAGAAGGGCGTCAAGGACATAGTGTAAAATAAGCTACTTGTGTTTGCAATTAAGTTTGCAAATAGTTCGTCTAAGTGACGAAAACGTGCTCCCCCTCGAATATTGCAAATTTGCAATGGGGTATCATGAAGTGTAATCCAAAATTGGATTAAGTTGCAAATGATTTTGCAATATTGTTTGACACAAAGTTCCTCCTAGCTTTTATGGTGTCAAAATCTTCATGTGTTATTTTGAAAATCTACAAAGTAAAGGTTAGAGAACAAGAGTATAATGCATAATTTCCTGCAAGAAAACTCAAGTTAGTGCAATTCTGTGCTTCTGTACCACGGATCCCACGGTTCCCTTCTTGGAGGGATCCGTCTAGGCAAAATGGAGGGATCCGGCTGTCTGTTGACAGTTTCTTCATCAATGAAGATGTGTCAAGTAATGCTACTATGATGATGATATATATATGAGCAATACAGATCACAACGCACAACACATAGCAAATAGATGTTCATTCAATAAAACAAGAGATAATCAACGAAGTCTCTAAAACTAAGAGAATGAGCTTAACCAAACAAGTACTCATAATGCTAATAAGTTACTCCAAATTAGTGATTCAACTAAAGAACTTAATTACGAAAAGGTGTCCTAAACGTTCTAGGTTTGAGCTTACGACTATTATGCTCATTGTGGTTTAGGCTTGTTAACCTCTTCGAAACGTTCGAGGAGGTGATGAAACATGAAACGATGCTCTTCGGGTAATTCATGTATCAACCTTTCAACGTGTTTACAATGATAGCAATCCTTGTTATGGTTTTGAATTTCTTGAAGTGAAAGTTCAAGTGAAGTGGGTTGAGGTTCTTCAAATAAAGGAGGATTTGGTTGAGACTCATTTAGTGGTGGCTCTATAATGCTTGTGGCTAGAGGTAAAGAGACATCAACTTCCATTTGGTCAGGTGGTTGCTTTTGATGTCTTCTCATAATCCAAAATGGACTATTGGGAGGGATGATAGAGTTTACTTTTGGATCAAGTGTTGATTCAATATTTTGATTTTGTGGCTCAATCTTTTCATGTGAATTGGATGGTAATGGTGAAAGATGAGATGGCCAAGAGGGTAAGTCTTCTACATTGTGAGAGTGTGAAAATGATTGTGTGGTATCTCTAGGTACTAATGATGTTGGTTGAGTTGTGGGGGTTTTGTTTGCTATGGTAGAATTTGGTGAAGATATCCTAGTGGGAATCTTATTCTTGGGGATTAGTTTGATTGGTTTCCTTGATGTGGGAGAACTCCTAGAATTGGTGGACTTAACCGGAGATGATTCGGTTGAAGAAACTTCGTGTATGATTCTAGCAAGTTTCTTGGGTGGTTCTTGGGTGGATGAGTGAGCACTAGGAGCCTTTCTCATATTGAAATGACTAAGGGAAATGGTTGCAATTGCTGATATTAGTGTGAGATGACTAAAGTGTTCTAGGAAATGTGGTTTATAAAGAGAAGATCTTGGCAATTTGTATTTAAGACTTAATCCACTAATGTTCATGGAAATGTGATGATTGACATGCACAAGGTTGAGATTCAGAGTTTACACTGATCTAGGAACTCATTTAAGATGAGATGGAGTGTTTGGGTTAGCAATGTTAGACATATACTGTCACCCGGATCCCACGGTTCCCTCCTTGGAGGGATCCGTCTAGGCTATTCCTAGGGATCCGTCTCTCAGCAGTTATGACAGATTTGAAATGAGGTTTCTAGAAGCTAAAGCCTATATTGATTTGGGTGTTTCAGCTCTCCTAAGTGTTTTAGGATGAGAGGGTACTTGAATGATCATGAGTAATAAGTGTTTGTAGCTAATGATTGTTTCTTATGGAAGGAGGATAGGACAAGATGACTACCAATGGATATCCAAGGTTAACACTAAGTGTTTTGGAGGTGTTAAGTCATAATAAATGATCCTAGTGATCAGATTTAAGCTTGTGATGAAATTTGAAAAATCCTTAAAAAATTATAGGAATTGAAAAACTAATTTTTGACTCATTTTGAAATAAGAATGACTTGAAACAATTTTCTAAAAATGTTTAATTTGTCTACTTAAGTGTTTTGAAAGATGAAAATTTGGCTTGTGAGTAATGGAGCGAAAATATGGTGGTTTTTGATGTGTTAGTAAATCAAGACGTATTTAGACTAAGATCTTAAGTAAGCCTCTAGTGAGTCTAAGCTTTTTCTTATCATGGAATAAGACTTAGTTGGGTTCTAAAACAGATGCTTAGCTAATGTGAAGTTTATCTAGAAAGCAATCTTGATGTAGGAAATGCAGTATTGCTTATCTGCTGACACGGATCCCACGGTTCCCTCAAGGAGGGGATCCGGCTAGGCTATTCCTAGGGATCCGGCATCTGCAGATCAGAACCTATTCAGAAACGATGTGCAGGTTTTGCACATTATTACATCTATAAAATAAGCAATAAGAACAAGAAAGCCATCATATAGCACCAGAAACAATATCCAAAATACCATAAACCAACAATGCTAAAAAGAAATCATTCAAACATAAGATAAATGAAAATAAGCACATTCCTATTGTCTCTTTCGTCAATTCTTCCTTTTTCTTTTTGACGGCTTAGTGAGATTGTAAGCGAGGTTTTGAATCATGCCTCTTATTTGTTTGAATTCCGCGGTCTCGTTTGGAATGGTTGGAAGTTGTTCGTGGTATTCAAGAGTGTCCAATTTGATTTTGGATATGGGGTCGATGTCCTCCTCATCTTCTTCTTCTTCTTCTTCGGCCGAGGAGTCCGAGAGAGCTTCGGGTTTCTCTCCATTGACCATGAACCGTTTAGATGGTTGTTTGGTAAGGGGTACCATGACGTGATCGGAAAGGTAATGGTCATCGTTGATAGGGGATGGTTGCAATGCACTAACGTACTTACAAAGTCGTGTTAGGAGCATACCATATGGGAGTACCATGTTGGAAGCTTTGAATACCCCAACCATTCTCCTTACCATGTAATAGGTAAGATTAAATGGCCTTTGGTGGATAAGACAATAGATCATTTGCACAAGGCATGCGTTTGGATGATCTTTGTTTCCAACTAGGCTAATGATGTTTTCCCTAAGGATTTCTTCCCATTTTCTAAACATGGGATGCATTTCATAAAAGTTCCATTTTAAAGGGATCACGGTGAATGAGCTTTTTGTTACGATCGTAACGGGATTGGTTGGTTCTAATTTTAAAGATAGTATCACGAATGGTTTCGGGATTGTCGAGAGGAGTGTTGTAAAGAGGCTTAGGATCAAGTGCAAGATTTTGAGCGTTAATTGCCCAATCTTGAGAGTACATACAAATTCCTTCACAAGGAATGCGAAGAATTTGAGAAAAAGTGTTGAGAGGAAGAGTAAAGTTTTTTGGGTTGATGATAAAGGCAATTGAGATGCTATTATCGGTGTTTCTAATGATCCTAAAGCTTTTGTAAAACTCAAAAATAAAAACCGGACAAATTTGTTCATCAATGTCAAGAAGACAATCAAAGTTGATTGTCGAGAAAACTTGACGAATGTCGGTATCTTCAAGGAAACATTCCTTGACTACACGACCTTCGTGAATAAGTCGTTTTGTGAGGCTTTTGAAAATTTTACGGTTAGTTTTGGTCAGGCCCCTTTTACGATAGTAGTGAGTAAGATAGTGGAATGTGTCATGATGATCTTGTTGAGTGGCTTTGGGCATGGTTGGTCCTAGAAATACAAATTTTCCAATTAGGTAAAATTAGTTGGAAATGGGTTTATGGTTTTTGATTTGTATTAACAATGTTATGAACACAATGTGATTTAGTTAAAAAGCCCCTTTTCATGATTAATTTGAAAAACGCTAATTAAATTAATTTGATTATAATTTAAGGAACCATAAACCATAGAATGAAGATGATGAAAATTAGAACAGGTTAATGTAATTACTTACAATGGTGTTCTAGGAAGGAATACTTGAGGTTATGGAAGCCAATGAGGATGGATTCAGTAGCTTGGTCATTTTTGTGTTATGAGAATAGAGGGAAAAAGATCAGTGGTGATTTTTGAAAGCGTATAGCTGAGTTCTGTTCCACGGTTCCCCCGGATCCTTTGTATTTGGGATCCGGCTAGTACAACTAGAGGGATCCGGCTACTATGAACATTAAAGAGGTTATTTGACATTATTTTTGTAGTATGCTTATGGAATAGCTTACCAAAAAAAACAATAGTTCGGAGGTTTTAGATGACGATTGTTTTTTTTTGGATGACGGCTTTTGATGAATCTCATATCGAGGATGTGATGACGGCGTAAAAAAAAATATTATTCCCGATGACGAGAAAGGTGGAAGAGTGACGAAAGAGACTTCTAACGCTCTTAGTGTTTTAATAATCAAAGAAGTACTTGTGAAAATAAGTAGAGCTCAAGTATCCTATCTAATGAAAAGTAAAACATACCTCTATGCTTCTTGATTTGGTATAAGACCAAAAATACTTCATGAGCTTTTAAAGTAATCCTTTGTACTTGATGTACTAAAGTTGTGATTACTTTAAGAATCCTTCCTTGAATGTTGACTTCATCTTTGAATGAAGATTTTGGGAAATTCTAGCATGAAAATTACTCGAGAACGGAATATTGTTAGAATCATCTATCAATGTCCAACAAAATGATTTAACAGAAAATATGATCCAAAAAAAATCCTTCTTTGTAGTTTTCAAACATACACGGATCGTATCAAGTCTTTGAAGTACAATATACTTTAAGAAACTTGGTTACGAAGCTCTGATGCCAATTGTGGAAAACTAGAAGGGGGGGTTGAATAGTTTTACCAATTTAAAACTTCCTTTTAAATATTTAGATCGACTTATGTCAATCTATTTGGTTGTTTATGTTGGACGTTGATAGATAGATATATAAACATATAATGAAAGATAAAGAGTAAGAAGCACATCACCACGACACAAGTTATTTATAGTGGTTCGGCTACAAGGACACCTTCCTTGCCCTACTCCACTCCCCGAGTCACCTACTCGAGAGTTCGTAAGCACTACACCAACTCCTTATGGCGGAGAAGCCTTCACAACGTCGCTTAACCTTTTTCCGGTACAAAGCTAGATACCGAGTTCTTTCACACCAAGGCGAACCACACCTAACACAACGTCGCCTACCCTTTATACGGTGCTAGGCTAACCACCGAGTTCTTTCACACCTTAGGAGAACTAATCCTATCACAACGTCGCCTACCCTTTATTAGGTACTAGGCTAAGCAACTAGTTCCATTATGGAGAAACTACTACCCTTCACGACACAACACCTATTATCAAGGAGATCTACTCCTTGTTACAACACCATCAAGGATATCACCATCCTTGTGAATAAATAAACACTTATATGTATAACGATGCACCTCATCGATTATACAACCTAAGCATTCTTCCCAAATGCTACTTGATTTGATTCTTCGGCATCCTTCACTAATGCCTTTGACACAACGCTTGGCACCCTTCACTAATGCCTTCGTCTTGACACCTTAAGCATTCTTCACTAATGCTTTTGACACGGATGATGAGCACCTTTCACTAATGCTTTCATCTTGACACTTTCGGCATTCTTCACTAATGCCTTCAACCCAACATCTATGGAGAAAGGAAGAACTATCAACAAGAGAACCTTCGTTGTCTTGATGATGATGAAGCATGGCAACTCATGGACTTGAGCTTGCACGTCTTCAAGATGTGGTGATCTTTCCTTTAAGAGGAACCTAGAAGATCACACAAAAACAAAAGAGAAAAGACTACATAGATCTCTTGGATATGAGGTTAGAGGGTTAGAATACTTGGGGGAAGTATGTGTGTAAAGGGATGACAAGTAAGGAAGAAATGGCTCTCTATTTATAGAGAAAGTTCTCTACTGTTTCCCCGGATCCCACGGATCCCTTCCACTTGGGATCCGGCTAGCACAAAGCTAGGGATCCGTGGAACGCTCCTCTTTGCCCATGGGTATTTTTGGTTATGGGTCATGGGTTATGGGTTGATCCATGGTTTTCTTTCAAGATACAATGAACTTAGATAAGTGGTATATATAAAACCATGGGTTATGGTTCAATACCATTTGCTAGTTCCTACCCATTTTAGTATTTACATGTTTTTACCTCATTTTAGTATTTACATGCTTTTACCCATTTTAGTATACTTAGTTTAAGTATATGCTAACCCAATATGTAAACACTAGTTGTTGTACATATATATATATATCTAAATCATAGAATCATTTATACTTGTTAACCCAATATGTAAACACTAGTTGTTGTACATATATATATCTAGATCATAAAATCACTTAAACTAGTTTTAGTGTTTTATGTGAAAATGTGAATATGTTAGAAAACTATTAGTTCAAACCATTTACGTATTTTATTTGTTTCGTTAATATGATTTTACTTTTGTTATCGACAAAACATTAGAAGATCGTAAAATATAAATAAACGTTTTTACGGCTTATTTATATTAACATCATCTTCACAATCACATTCCTCAAATAAATCCCAATCAATCACCCTCGGAACCAAACATGTCCTATGTTGCAGTTTCGACAACCTTTCCCGAAAAGCATGTTTCTCCCCGTCGGTGAGATTTTTGAACTTTAAATTAGCATTTGCCTCCGTCTTCACACTATACTTAACCTTCTTCTTCTCATTCCTTTGACAAAATTTTGTAATAAGCGGGTTCATAGGAATTGCCTCCTCGCTCGAGCTACCTACAATAATTCTCTGTAGAAATCACAAATAAAAGACCATATGAGAGTGTTAGAACAAACAAGAAGGTTCAAGGAACCTCCTAATATCCATTTCAAAATTTCAAAAATTCAAACACAGAAACCGTAACCGGATTCGGTTCGTGAGAAACCGAATCGGTTCGTCAAATGACCCAAGTCTAACCGTTTGGTTGCAATGCGCAACCGAATCGGTTATGCAGCCTGCATAAGGCTTTTGCCTCTAAAAACCCTTCTACACTCGAGTTTCTAAGTCCAAACCACTCCTAGATCGCATTCTATCATCCTCAATGATTTTCACATCCTTGAATTACTCTAAACTCGCTTTTCAAATCATCAAACATCATCCATCATAATCTTAGAACTCAACTTGATAAACCTATATCCTTTAAGCATTAGTCCTAATCAATAATGTGGCATCTATCACTCCTAAAAAAAACGCATCATCTATCACAAGGAATCACTAATTGCATCTTATCTTGATTCAAAAGCACAACCCAATAAAATCCGAAAATTCAATCATTTATTATTCATCCTATGTTGAATCAATCACTCCAATTCTACTTCCAATGCACTCCTATATCAATTACCCACTCAATCTTAAAATATTACAACTTAATTCGAATTATAACAAAAACCCCCAAATTGGTGACCTAATATCCAATTCGAATCAAATGTTCTAATAAAACCTTAATTGAGTTAATTGACTGTAGATGCTTACTTGTTTAGGTGCCATGATGTTTTCCTACAGCTTAAATAACCTTCAATCAGCTTTACTTGGATGAATTTTTGCAAAACCCACTGGAGAATTAGTGTGTGTGTTTTTCTGGAAAAGTGAATATATTTTTTTTTACTCAATTGCAGCCGGTTCAGTCAAGGACACAACCGTTTCGGTATGCATTTCGCCAAATTTTGCATTTTTACATGTTACTTAGGCATTTACCTTCCAAGCAACAATTTTACTCAAAAATTCTACTAAAGATTCACACAACATTCACCCACCATATGAAATTTTGAACAATCATCCAATCTAAAAATCTCAACTCATCATACTAATGAACTAAACCAAAATTCATCTCAAAACTCGAAGTTATAATGCATTAACCAAATCACCTCAATCATAAAAATAAAAATGAAAAATTAAATAAGAAACAAAAATCCTAAATGCATCAAATCAAAAAGAAATAGTTCATGAAATTCAAGCAATAATTGCTTGTTTATTACGGCCTCTTATCTTCTCCTCAAAATTCCTCAAAATACTCTTGTCTTAGAATATCCTCGCTTTGAAATTTTCCGGTCAACTCACGGAACGTTTCAAAAGTTTTGAATTTTCTCATGAATCTTCGTTCGTCCGGACATAGTATATCGAACTTAACATGCCATGCTCCATCTCCAGTTTGTCTCTTGTAAGTCCCCGACCCTTCGGGTCTCCACTCCAAATTCTTAAGTTGCACCGGTAAAGAACCTAAAAAGTCGGTCAACTTTTTGTAAACTAGTATGTTTTTGAATGGGTTATAGAAAGCTTCTACCGCTAACGCACGTTCCATTTCGTCCTCCATATCAAAATAAGGCGGAGCTAACGGTCCGTACATTGGGTTACCTTGGACATCACGTCCCACTTCAAAACATGTTAAATATCATCTGCTTCCATCAATTCCAACTCCTCCATAAATTCCAAAGTTGGTCCTCTTGGTTTTGGGTAGTATGTTTGCCTCGAAATCCCATCATCAATAGTCAAAGTGCCTCTTCCCATGTCTATAATCGCACCACAAGTTCGTAAGAATGGTCTCCCCAATAGTAGTGGTAAACTCTTGTCCACCGGGATATCTAGGACAAGGAAATCTGCCAAATACGGTTGATATCCAATTTGCACTCTCACATTCTTCACCTCTCCCATTGCCTTCGCTTGAGAGCTATCCGCCATAGTAAGCTTCGAATGATTAGGTTGCGGATTACTTAGTCCCAAAGTTTTAAACAATGGATACGGCATCACATTAACACTCGACCCCGTATCGGCTAAAGCATAAACAGGTGTAGTCCCATTCACTTTGATCGGCAACACAAAATTACCCGGATCCTTTTCTTTCCTTGGCATGCCTCTAAACAAAATTTGATCTCGCTCCTCCTCCGTGAGATTCTTTCCTTCCAACCTAGCCCTTGCTAGCATCAATGCATCCAACTTCTTACGGTAAAGCACATAATCTTGGAGTACTTCTATCACCGGCTTCTTTTCATTAAGCTCAAGAAACTTTTGTTCTAGATTCTCTAAAATAGCTTCTTTTTGCTTATCGGTTAAGGGTTTGAAAGTAGTAGTCGGTGATGATGGTGTGGAATCATTTTTGGTGGTGGAGGTTGTTGTTGGGGTTAGTTTGTTTGATGTCGGTTTCTTCCGATTTGCCTTTCCCATCTTAACCACTTCCACCTCTTTCTCTTCCATGTTTGCACAAACTTCCACTAGCATCTCGTTTACTCCATTTCCTTCTTCCAGATCAGTTATATTAATTCTCATCTCTCCCATTGCAAAATCCATTTGACACTTGGTCGTGACAAGAAAATCTCGACCAAAACACACATTAGGTTCATCCGCATTCCCTTCTTCTACCACAACAAAATCAGTTTCAAAAATATGTCCATGAATATTGACCTTCAGATTCTTGACCATCCTTCTTCCATATGCTTCATAGTCCAATCGTACATGACCAATTTCGTCAAGAACTTTCTCCAAAATATAGTTTTCTCCATAAGCCATATTAAGCTGCGCGTTCCAAGCACTTATTCCTTCCACACTGCAAGGCGTTCCAAACCTCATTAGCGGTGAATCATACATCGTTAAAGGTGCTTGTGTGAACACTACGACTCTTCCTTTCTTGGGTAGTTGAACCTTATTTTCACCAATTTCCTCCATATTACCCGTATCAATTCCCAATTCTTTCTTACTTTCTTCCAAGATACCTCCAATCTTTTCCAATGAACTTCCGGTATCCTTGAACATTTCATCCAAAGTACGAAGGTATTCCGAGATTCCACTCAAACTTTCCATATTACTAGACAACTTGACAAAGCAAAACAAAACAAAACACGAATATTAACGTTAGAGTTAGTAAAAACAAGAACAAACTACAGAAACATAGACTAAACAATGTAAGACACTTAACAAAACAAAAAACACAAGTTAAAACTCAAGACCTAAAATAATAAAAATCAACACAGAAACACCAACCGGATTCGGTTGGTTCACCAACCGAATCGGTTAGTTGAAAATAATTCAGACAGAAACTCGAACCGGATCCGGTTGCGGGTTGCAACCGATCGGTTTGATCGAAAAATATATATATATATTTTTTATATAAATAAATAAATTGAATTTAATGCAATTAAGGAATCATTAAGATGTACTAAACTCTAGTTAATAAAGAAAACTCTTCATAAACCAACAATTTAATAACATAATAAATCTCATTAAACTAAAACTAAATAAAACTACCAATTAAAATCTATCATAAAAATAATTAAACTAATAACTGAAAAATATAACTATCTAATCAATAACCATAAAAAACTATAATTAACTAAAACTTAATTAACCAATAAATAATAAATGTAAAGAAAATGAAAATAAATCTAGGAAATAATTAAACTACAAGACATAATCTGCAAATAGAATCTAAAATTACAAGAATTACTCTAAGAATCATAAGACAAATAACTAAGAAGACTAGAACTATAAAATCGCAACTAAAAATCAACACAGAAGGTCTAACCGGATTCGGTTGGATAACCAACCGAATCGGTTAGTTTGTAACCAAAACTTTTTTTTTAACAAATATACTTCCAATACTATCAATTTTACAGAAAATCAAAGAAAATTAAAGAAAATCTCCGGCAGCGGCGCCAAAAACTTGATGTGCTACGATGGTGCAAGTTTTAAAAATTTATAAACACGATTTAACCGTCTAACCTATTAACACATACGAGCAAGTATACTCGTCCGTAATAGCAAAGTTTGGTAAGTTGAGATCGTCCCAAGGGATTTTGTGTATGAAAGAGATTTGTTTGAAAAGATTTCAACAAGAAAGCTTGTCAAGGCTTCCTCAAATAATTATGTTCTAGCGAAATTCAATAAGAAATATATATATACTTGTGTGTAGTCTATAATCAATCATAAATAGTATTCATGAAGGTTTGGTGTATACTCTTAATATAATGCACAAATCATAAGCAAATGATTCCTCAACCATGGTATGTGTTTGTAAAAATCATTCTAAGAACAAAAACATTTAGGTAATCCTTTCAGTCCTTATCCCAATGATTATCCTATAGAAATTCCATTTGTTTGTAACATGTTCTTATTAAATTTGTTCTTACGAATCTTTCGACCCTTCGTGATGAAAATATTCCTAGTCTTGTTTTAATAAGCAAACATGGTGGTTATCAATTCACCATATCCCCATACTAGTTTGTCACTTCACTTTTTGGAATAAAACACAAGAGAAATCCTTTCGGTCCTTTTTCTTAAAACATGTTTTATCAACAAATCAAACCAAGACTAGTATTTTTCCAACAAACTCATTTAAACAAGATCATATGTACATGCATCAAATTTTGAGAACACTAATATGATTAACTACATCCCAACACACAAGTATATCCCAAAACTACTCCATGATAATAATAATAACTAAACACAAATAGTAACAAAGTAATTCCAACAATTCAAGAGAATAGAATTCTATAACAAAGTTCATAGAATACCTAAACTTTTGTGATTACAAGAATTAGAATTCGTGGATTGTAGCAACCACGCGCCTCCAATCACCTAGATTCACCGTACAACTCCAAACTACCAAAACTATGAATGAGAATTGTTCCCTCCTTGCTCCTGGACGTTTTTCAGTAACAACTAAGCTTTTGGGCTAAGAAAATATGGTTGGTATTAGTTTAGGTGTAAACTAATACAATTTTGGTTGTGTCACACCTAGTATACTAGGACTAGGTTCTTTATATAGCCAAATATGCTTGCTCTACTCTCAAAAAACGTTCCCAATAAGTAAATGTCAAGAAATGATCGGACTCCAATGATTATGGGGAGTTAAGGCAACAATAAATGCAACATTGTTTAACTGCAGCTTGAGAAACCGGATCGGTTTCTACTCCAACCGAATCGGTTGGATCTTGACCATTCGCCCAGCCGGATCCGGTTACGGGTTGTGACCGATCGGCTGGGTTTGTGCTGTTTTGACTTTTTGTTGACTTTTCTCCTATGCGCTTCATTCTTTGCTCTCGCTGATGATTTCCAAGACAAAACTTGATCTTTCCTTGCCGTAGATACTTAGAAATCATTGTGTTTCTTAATCATTGAATCCAAAAGCTTCCTAGCTCGTCTTCCTTCCTCGAGAATCTTCCAAATGTGCATAAAAACTTCATTTCCTCGTTATTCGTGATACCTGGCTACATATACATACACAATACGCATCTTTGCACTTTTGCAACAATTATGAGTAAATATAGCCGATTGTTATGCACAAAACTAACAATAACGCTACTAAAAACATGTTCATTTTAGGCGTTATCATTTGGTGTTTGTTTTTATTTGGTAATAATCCTAAATCCATTTGGTATGTATTGTTTGTATAGGTTAAATGGATGTTGCCCAAAAACTTGCGTTCATCTATATTGTTTACTTTTATTTTAAGTATTTTTGGCGAAGTGTAAGGAAACGTAAGCGGGATAATACTTCTACACTGTCCGGGCATCAATATGCTCAGGAGCTTTTGCAAGGAAATAATTTACAGTGTACGGAATTGATACGAATGTCTCGTGACTCGTTTGTTCGACTATGTAACCATTTTAAAGAAAAAATTTGGTTAAAAGATAGCAAACATATATCGGTTGAGGAGAAGATGTTTATCTTCCTTATCGTAATTGGTCACAACGAACGATTTTCTGTTATGAAGCGTAGGTTTCAACACTCGAAGGAAACGATTCATAAGTGCTTTCATGAAGTATTAGCTAAAATGTTGGTATTTGCCGAAGAAGTTATAAGACCGACAACATTTAATCCAAATCCAAACATTTCAGGAAACAATAGAAAGGAGCGTCGAATGTTTAAGGTAACTGTCAAATTTATAACTAGTGTGTCTCTTGGTTTGATTGTATTTTAACAATTTGTTGTTCTAAATTAGGGAGCCGTTGGTGCACTTGATGGAACCCTCATACATGCTGTTGTTCCATCTCATAAACAGAATGTATATACAGCAAGAGGAAGAGGTGATTTTTATCAAAATATTTTGGCAATTTGTGATTTCAACATGATCTTTACCTACATTGTCGCTGGATGGGAAGGTACGACACACAATGCGAGAATACTAAATGAAGCTTTAGTAGATCCAATTTTTGAGTTTCCGATTCCCCCTGCAGGTATTTAAGTTTGGAATTGTAATATATATGAAAACTTAGATATCAAAATATCCAAAAATTAATATGTTTGTTTTTTTACAGATAAATATTATCTATGTGATGCTGCTTATAAGCACACGCGTGGGTTTATGGCTCCATACCGCAATGTCCGGTATTGGTTAGGAGACTTTCGTCGGAAACGTGCAATGAGTAGTAAAGAAAAATTTAATCACGCTAATGCAAAACTTCGGAACGTAATTGAGCGGGCATTTGGAGTCTTAAAAGCGCGTTTTCCAATCTTGAAGAGTATGCCCAAATTTTCTTTGGTAACACAAAGAGATATTACTATTTCATCTTTCATGTTTTGCTATTCATAATTTTATTCGAAAAGAGGGTCTAAATGATGATTTGTTCTCTCAATACGATCAAAGTGATGTACATGATAATGAAAATGTACATGATGATAATGACGGTGATGTTGAAGTTGTTCAACCAATTGAGAGTGACGCGGATCAACAATACATGATTAACTTACGAGATCAAATCGCGGCACAACTTATGCAAAGCTAGGTTTTAAATTATTTGGTATTGGTTAAGTTACTTAATTGTTGTTTCATTGCGTTAAGCTTATGTTTTATTTTAAGACGATTTATGTAATAGTTTTTATTATGTTAAATTGTGGATATGTATTAAGATAATTTATTTAATGATTTATAATTGTGTTAAATCTATGATAAAAATGTTTTGTTTCAAGTTTACACTATCTACTTATTAATCGTATTTGTAATAGTTTAATATATACTTAAAAAAGAGAAAATTAAAACCATTCAGACAATTATAAAAAAACAAACAACACTTTTTCATTCAGATTCAGACATTATAGTCACCTCTTACTAGTAAGATGTGGTAGTCAAATTCATATGTGAAACATCTTAATGAAACAAACACACCCTAATTGTTTTGTTTTTTTAGCAAAAAAAGTATAAACCATTTAATATAAAGTTTAGGCCATAAGAGTAGACTACCGGTAGGCGGTAAGAGCATCTCTTGCTTTTTGCAATAATTTAGTGCTAAAAGGTACAAAAAACCTTCTCCAATGTTGACACTATCTTTAGCATTAATTTAGTGATATGAATAATAAAACATTAAATATAGTGCTACACTATATTTGTCACTAATACTATTCATCATATTTAAACTCAACATATTTTTTAAACATTGATACTTAACTAAAAAAACAAAAAATAACCTATATAAACTATATTGTTGGAAGTCTCCGATCAATACGTTTACTATGATCCCAATATCGATATATGTTATTTTAACTTTTTTATTTATTTATTGTGTCGACTTGTATTTTAAACTACTGAAAAATGTTTAGTGCTAAAATTTAGTATTATACATTGGAAAAACTCTTATTTGGTGCAAGAATATGCTATAAAGATACTCATTCTACACTATTTTAGTGCAATTTTTTAGTGTTAACATTGGAGGTGACTCATAGCCCGTGGTCACCCCTATTATGGTCTCCCAACCCAACGCGTTCTCAATCAAGATAATGCGAAACTCGGTCGTCTGTATGACCGAATCGTGTTGTAACACCCCCGAAAATCTTAATGACAGCGGAAGACTAATTCGGGTGTTACTTGAATGGAGATCATAGTCAATAATTATAGAAAACGACTCGAAAGAGACGTTTTATTAAAATAGTTATCATTCATCGAAAACTCATAGTTTGTTACAAAATATTGTAAATAGATCAAGTGTTTTTCCCAAAAGAAAGATCATGAGTTTGAAAGAAATGATAACTTTTATGTTTTACACCACCAGATAAGCCTTGCCATGCCCCGTTCCGCACCTTGGTCATAATCTTCACTGATTACCTGAGATAACATGCTTAAAAAGGTCAACAAAAAAATGTTGAGTGAAGTCCATAGGTTTAAAATAAGTTGAACACAAGTATAAGATCATGATCATTGTAAACTAACAATATCATAAGAAAAATATCACAGATTATTATGCGCTAAGCTCATGAAACCAAGACTCAACTGCATACACCGAATTACCAGTGTACGTAAATATGCCCCAAAGGAGGTAATAGCCAATTACCTAAAGATATTCGATATGGTGCGCCCCGGTTATTTCTCTATAACCGAAACGGGGTTCGTTATTCCCCATAGTACTATTCACGATATCTACGTTCACTCGCGGTGACTAATGGTTCATGATCAGGGGACTTGTGGCTAACAACTTAGGCAGTACCAATAATCAAGAAGATCAAGCATTTATGAAAAACCTTGTGTTCTAGTTTAGAGCATGTATCTCCCTCGCGGGGTTTGCAAAAGTAAAGTAAAAGCGAGGCTATGAACTCACCTTGATGATAATGCACACGCACAAATAGATCAAGCACAATGTAGCGGAGGTTCCAACTCGAAACCTAAATTGATGAGATGGCGAATCTCAGTAATGAGCATTTTGGTTCGCGACCAAAATAATAGAGCATTGAATATTCTTATTCAATAGATCATTGGATTGTCCAATCCAATAGTGTGCGATCGTGATTAACGTTTTAAGTTAATTTTCATGCTACATTGCCTTAATTAATTATCCTCACTTACTCATAAGTGAAATGTTCCCCCGTTGTGATCTTAATAGATTTGTTGAGTATTTTAACGTGTTTGAATAAATTCCCCGTGTGTTTTATCGGATTCGATATATATATATAATTATAATCTTATAATATATATATATAAGTAATACATTTAACGTTATCCGAAAATAAAATACTCATATGATCAAGATACTTGTTTTTACGAAGTTATTATGGGTTTATAAGTTTTTCTAAACTTTTCCCGAATTTACACTTTTTACCCTCAAGTTACAAAAAGTACGAGTTTAGTCCTTGGACTTTTAGAAAATGACACTTTGTACCCAAAAATATCTCATGCTTAAAGTTTCCAGATTTGACGCTTTTAGTCCCTCATAAAAACTGTTTTTGTAAAATACAGTTTAAAATATTTACTTATTTAGTTATAATTTATTAGAAGTGGAGGGGTGCAATCTGTCAATAGGTGATAGTTATAAAAAGGGGAGGAAAAAGGGTGCAACAAGTGAGATTCGAACCAGTGACCTCCCGCCCATAGCCCATGCGTGATAACCAACTGAGCTAGGCTCTTTTTGTGTTAATTCTACGTAACATGTTATATATATAGTATAGTTTCTGCGTTAAGAATTCTTGTATTTAGGCTACTGATTATGTCGAGATGCATGCATGGTTCCTTTTTCTTGTTTTCTTTTCTACTTCTTCTTCTCAAGTTGTTAAGCCTTTTAGTTCTTATTATGTCTATGTCTTCCACAAGGTGGTGAGCTTATATGTTCGGCTTATTACAAATAAGCTCGAAAGAAAAGCTCTTGGCTTCCTTGGGCTCGAAGTGGGTTTAGTTAATCCATTTGGTGCATGTATAAGTGTAACATTATACTTGTGATAACGAAAATAAGTATCGAAAATGAAAGTGAGAAGATTCTAATGAAACTTACAACACTCACTTGGAGTGGAGATGATACGTGAGATGAGTGAACTTGTCGAATGAACTCGAGTACTCCTTGTTCTCCTTATAATTTGTCACCCGTATTCTTATTTTACCCAAGTCTCCTAGTTGTTAATAACCCAAAACTCTTTGCTTCCTTTCTTCCCTTTTTCTCCTTGCTCGACAGAACCAAGAGAAGGAAATAATGTGAAGTGTTTGTGAGTTGTATGTGTTTAAGTGAAGAGTGTGTTTGCTTGTCGTGGGTTTTAAAGAGATTTCAAGCATGGCTCTTTCAATTTTTAAGTCTCCTAGCTTCCTAATTCTAGCCTTATAGTCACATGTTATTTTGAGTTTGTTTATGTTTGTGTGCATGTTTCTAGGCGTGGGATTGATGGCAGCCAAGATTGTGGCATGCTCAAGGCTTTGTCAAATCATTTGAAACATAGTTTCCATTGGTTTATAGAGTCAAGCTTGGTCAAAATGGATTAGGGGAGTATTTTATTGGCTTAGGGTGGCTAAGCTTAGGAGTTTGTCTCTTTTGATCATGTACACACGCAAGAGATCAAAGTCAAAGCAAGTGTTTGTGGATTTCTTCTTGTGTCCCTGTCGTGGGTGATAGCAGTGAAAGACCCATGGTTTATAAAGTCTTGGTTGAGTCAAAGTGGGTTTAGTTTAGCTTAGGTATTTTAATAATAATGCTAGGGTGGTCAAAGTGTGTTCTTGTCTCCCTTTGTTCTTTCTCTCACGACAACACAAGGATTTAAAAGAGAAGTATTTTTGTTTCTAGTTTGGTTCCCTCTTGTTTGCTTGTTCGGTTTCAACAGAAAGAAACACAAAAACATTTACTAACTTCTTTTAATGTAAACTTGGGCTTTGTTTTGATCTTGCTAGGCGAGGCCCAAAAGGAAAGAAATAAAAAATGGTGTTGGGCTTGAGATACAATCCGGCAAAGGCCCAAAATAAATTGATATGGTGTTGGGCTAGGTGAGTTGGACGCGGCCCAAATAAAAATATAGCGTGGGCTTGGCCCGGTTACAAGGCCCATTTACGTGTCGGGTTCGAGTGGTGAAAAGTCCAATGTGTTCCGAGGCCCAATACGAATTTTATATATTTTTATTATAATTAAATTCGTAATTTTTACAAATTTTTACGTATTCATTACGTATTTTAGGATTATCAAGATAGTGGGGAAATTTATTTAGATCACAACGGTATATTTTATGAACGCTCAAGCTGCGTTGATCATGCATATGCCAAATGATATGCAAATGTGACGTTTAGAAAATTTCATGACGAAATAGATCGTGTTTAATTCTTGATTAAAACGTTAAGTACATTGAAATTTTCCGGGAGCTTACAGTACTTGTAACATCCCGCCTACTCAGACTACAATATTGTCCGCTTTGCCCGCAGGCTCACGGCTTTGTTTTTGTGGCCTCATTTGAAGACTTCCCGGCAGGTCACCCAAGCCAGTACTACTCTCACATGAGCACGCTTAACTGCCAGTTCCTAAGAACTCCACCCGCAGTAGACCACAAAACGCGTTGTGTCATTGTAAGGCAAATGTTATCTTATGAGCCCAGCATCTCTCCAGGCCACAGCCGATGTGGGATTTGCCTAGGGTGTTACAATCACCCCCCCTTAGGGACTCATCGTCCTCGATGAGGTTTGCCCCACCATCCCGAACGGCTCAGGAGTGGCTCTGATACCACTTGTAACATCCCGCCTACTCAGACTACAATATTGTCCGCTTTGCCCGCAGGCTCACGGCTTTGTTTTTGTGGCCTCATTTGAAGACTTCCCGGCAGGTCACCCAAGCCAGTACTACTCTCACATGAGCACGCTTAACTGCCAGTTCCTAAGAACTCCACCCGCAGTAGACCACAAAACGCGTTGTGTCATTGTAAGGCGAATGTTATCTTATGAGCCCAGCATCTCTCCAGGCCACAGCCGATGTGGGATTTGCCTAGGGTGTTACACGTGTGGAGTGTTTGTGGCTCAATTTGAGTTATGTGAGTTGTTATTCTGTTTATGTGGGGTATATTTGTATATAAGTGGATTATATTTGAGTAGGGTTGAGTATCGCGGTCCCAAGACTGACCGAGACCGAGAAAACCGACCGGACCGAAGGACCATTGGTCCGAACATTTTCCTTATTTCGGTCTCGGTCCGGTTCAGTCTGGTCTGGTCCGGTTTTACGTAAAACCGACCATTATGCCTTCTTGGACCGGACCGACCGGACCGGACCGAGCACATTCGGTTCGGTTCTCGGTCTACGGTTTTGGTCTAATTCGGTCTCGGTCCGGACCGGTCCAGTTTTGGACCGATGCTCACCCTTATATTTGAGTGGTGACCACTATTATCTTATTACAAAATGACAAAAATAACCATTTTCGCAAACATACTTCACAAAATACCTAATTTTTTTCCAAAAAGCCAAAATACCCATAAAATTCGCAAAGTTTACGATTTTTGCAAGAAAGTTCACAAAATTTGCGATTTTTAGAGAAAAATCGCAAAGTTTGTGATTTTTTTTAAATATTGCAAACTTTGCGAATTTTTATAAATTTCTCCATTTTCCGTCGGTTTTCATGCTTAGCTCAAAACATGAAAGTTGTAGATATCCCTTTTCTTGTTTAGTGGCTTTTTGAATCACTAAAAAAGGAGTTCGTATGAGAAAGTTATGGCCAAAATACCACAACAACTTTTTCTAGTTTAGTTGCTGTGGTATTTTGGCTATAACTTCCGCATACGAACATATTTTTGCGTGATTCAAAAAGCTACTAAACTAGAAAAGGGATATCTACAACTTTTGTGTTTTGAGCTAAGCGTGAAAACCGAAAAAAAGAGAGAAATTTATAAAATTTGCAAAGTTTGCGATATTTAAAAAAAAAAAATCGCAAACTTTGCGGTTTTTATGGGTATTTTGGCGTTTTTGGAAAAAAATTGGGTATTTTATGAAGTATGTTTGTAAAAATGGTTATTTTTATAATTTTCTCTTAAGTTTACTGTGAAATTGATTGTAGAAAAAAAAACTGAATTAGTGTTGTTGTAACGGTAGTGCTTCCTGGCCTAAGATATTAGTGAACTTTCTCGAAGGTCCTTATTAGTACACAAACTTTACAAAAAAGTTATCATTAAATATTATAAACTTTCATAAATTGTCTAAATATGCATATTTTGATTTGTTGTTATCCAAGAAAATCTGACACAGTCATTTAAATGTGTCTATTGTAACATTTTATGAAATTTTGTGGCATTTAATGATAATATATTTTTTAAGTTTTTGTACTAAAACAAAATGAAACAGTTCAATATTGTTTAATAGCGTAACCTTTTTTAATATATGGGTTTGGCACTTACAAGTTGTAGTCCACAACGTTTTATTTAGGCATTATTATTGTTTCTAATGTTGAGTGCTAATCTTGCAACAACACGAGAATTAGTCATGCATATGTTTAATGTTGCATGTAATGGTGATTGATGATACCGAATTTAGCGGGGTTGTGTTGGTTCACTAAATTGGCGTGTGCTAGTCTATTAATCTTGGATTTATGTAGATTCAATAGCTTGAACCTGCTAAAATAAATCACTGTTAGTCTCATCGTGGGAGGGGCTCCCACGATCAACCTCGGGTGTAAGAATAAGTATTCGTTCGTGGAGGAATAAATGAAAGCGAGAGCAATATGTATGGGTTTATGTGTGTGTTGGAACCTAGCCTTCAATGACCAAGTATATGATATTTATAGGCAAGGTTCTTTGTTTTTATCACTGGATCACGGGTGGTGATCCTCTCTATTACCCAGTGGATAATAGTATGTTCTTATCAGGACAAAGACGTAAGGCATCGATATCCGAGCTATCTTATCCAATTAGTTGACTTCCGCCATCCTAGGGATCCGTGCCGCCGTGTGTTCTCCACGTTGTATCCTTTTATAGAAAAACTTGGTCAATAGTCTCTTCCCATAAGATATTCCCGACCCGTTTGGGCGGGTCACGTGATTAGTGACTTGGAATCCACTCAAACCGCTTGGGTCCTGAGGACGGAGTGTTGATCTTTGAGGGCCGCACGCAGATCCTAGATGTCTGTGCTTGTTATTCATTCCACTCGTTCCTCTCTTAGAAAGCGTATACTTTAGTGGCCGCTCCTTTGTATTCCTCCGTAGAAGGTTTAAAACCGGATCGGCCAAATAAACTGTTGGCGCACATTCACTTAGCCGCGGCTATCGTATGACCGCGGCTAGTGTATTAGTTTAGGACGAATACGTCATCAGTGATCAAACTTCTTTAGGGTTGGTTTTTCTAGCTATTTTTTCGATAAAGAACTAGTTGTTTCTTTATTGGTTTGGGCAGAATGAGAAGAATTAACCATCAAGGTAGCTTGTTCAGGTGGTCACAATAATACCCAGTTTGAATTTGTGTGACTGTAGACCCACTTCTCGCAGGTTTTATTATCAAAAGCAAAGTAATTAAATCTTACTTTATGCATATGTTTTAAGACGCTAATTCAATAAACAAAAAGTTACTGTATGATATTTTGGCTTTCTATTTTCATGAATTTATTCACGATGACGACACCATACACAATCTTTTTATTCGAATGGACCCCTTTATAAAAAAGAAACCAACCAAAGTAAAGGCTGCATTAAAAGAACCAGGACAAGTTGGTAAACTAGTCCAACACTTGAACAAAAGTGTTGAAACTCTTTTTGGCTATAGTGACGTTGGTTGTGGAATCTTTAGAAGAAAAAGCCAACACTCCACCCGTTGAGAGTTTTTTGCTTACACGTACCCTCAATTTCATATTTGTGGCCCGCCAGGTATATATATATCTAATATTTTGTTGATCGATCAAACTTCATAATCGGTGGTGGTTTCATTTGTTATAAGCTCTAATATATCATTTGTCGACATTTTTCAAAGAAAAGATGGTGTCGGCAAATAAAGAAATGGTGGTGTATTGCTTTGATACATTGGTGGCTCATTTTAATAGTGATGATCAAGTCCCACCTCCTGCTTTTGATGACGGTCAATAGTAATTTTTCCTATTCTTTCATCAACTTTTTATCCTTCATATCTTCATTTAGTTGCTATTCTAAGGATTATATGTGATGTTAAATAGTATATGAAAAAATGAGTTTTACTTTAATTTGCATGTTTTATAAAATCTTGTATGTCCTTTCTCCCTATAACATATTGCAATAAGTAAAAATGCAATTAACAAAGAGTAAATGAGTGTGAAAGTTTTTGGGTTTTACTTTAGAGGTTGTTATGAATTGGTTATATAAGTGCTTATCAACTTTAATATAAAGGCAGTTAATTAGCTGTTATTAGGTGCTTGAACGAAACTGCTTGTGCAAGTGTAAATAAGCACTTTTGGCTACCCGCTTACTTTTAGAGCACATAGGCAGAATGAAGTTGCCGATCCCATCTTGATGCTTAACTTAAGTGTAGTTTTGCTTTGTACCTCCACAAGATGCTTAAGGCGTCAAACACATGTATAAATGTATAACTATGTTGTCCGGCATTCATTTGAGTGTGACAATAGTATTATACGGTGTCTTTCCGAAATGCCATTTTTTCTTATCACTATTAGAGTGCAAGAGTTGGGGTGTGTAAAAGGGTAACAACAGTCAGGGTGCAGTTCATATTTGTGGATACTTTAATGCTATTTCCGTTGAACTGCAACATAGAATTATAATCAAAGATTGAGACATTCTTGTGATTGAGGCCATACATAATACTCCACAAGTAGATGAGTTCTTTTTGCTCAAGATTTTTGGATAAAATATGGAATTTGATAAGTAAGACATGCTCTATATACGATTTCAGTCCATTGTTTGTCACTTGGAAGAAAGCTGTGAATGGCGAGGAACCTCGTTTACGTGGATGCATTGGGACTCTGGAAGCTCGCGACATAACAAACGGCTTCAAAGATTACTCACTGACCAGGTACATTCTCTACAAAGTAAAATCTTCTCAAAACCTTATGATTACTACAGTTAGTCATTCGGTCACAATTATTGTGTAAACCGCGTTAATCAGGGGCGGAACTACATAGTAATTAGGGGGGGCCGGTGCCCTCCATGGTTCGCCAAAAATATCAACTTTTAGTGTAAATTTTTTTTTTAGGACCATTTTATTAAAGTGCACCCCATTACAAAATCAAATTGCCCCCCACCTTAAGATTAAACAATGTAAAAAACCTTAAATCTCTATCTTAATCTAAAAAAATATCAGTTTTTAGTGTAAAATTTTTTTATGACCTTTTTATTAAAGTGCATCGCGAATTTTATCAAAAAAAAAAAAAAAAATTTGCCCCCCCGCCCACTAAAATCCTGGGTCCGCCACTGGCGTCAATAACCTGTCAACAATGATAAAACTATCAAGGAATTGGAAGTTATTATTTACCCAAAACGTAAGGCTTGAATGGCTTGTTTTTTTTATAGATGCATGTATATTGCCTACTTAACCCGTCATTGCAATGAGCCGTTTGTAAAACACTATTATTGATGCATGTATTTCTTTACACAGTGCTCTACGGGACAGACGATTCCCACCAATACAGGCTAAAGAATTACCATTCTTGCAATGTACAGTTTCCCTTCTTACCAATTATGAAACCGCTTCTGATTATCTTGATTGGGAGGTATTTTTATAAAAAACGCATCTTGTTTGCATAGAAAGACTGTCCTCCCTTGCTCTCCGTTTTTAACTTTGTTATCTTACTCTTCTCGGTTCCATCCTATGTTGCAGGTCGGAAAGCATGGAATTATTATCGAGTTCACCGATCCCAATAATAATAGAAGCCGGAGTGCCACATACCTGCCCGACGTGCCTGCTCAAGAAGGTAGGAGGTCTTTTTCTTTTATTCATTGGCTTGGAACACGAATTATTACATTACTAAAAGGTGGCAATTTTGACCCATTCACTTAGGAATGGGTCACTTATGGTTTTCAATCTGAAACGGGTTAGTGGGATAAAATTAGATTTAATTTGTAGAAGTATTATCATTATGGATTAATCAGGCCCTACTTGTTTCAACCTGTACTAAAAAGGGGGCATGATTGGACCCATTACCCTTTGACCCGTTACCCAATCCCTCAGCCCAGCATGTCTTTCCACGTTTCACAACTCCAATTGCTAAAACTGACTATCTACTCTTTGTAATTTTTATATTAGGATGGACAGTTATAGAAGCCATTGACTCTCTGATACGTAAAGCTGGATACAATGGCACCATAGCAGAATCGGTGAGGAAGAGTATTCAGCTGACCCGTTACCAGAGCACGCTATTTACAATGCACTATGGTGAATACGTTAGCTATGTGAAGACATCTCGAGGTGCTGCCCCCTCTGTTACCGGCCTCAAATCCCGTTAACATATTAAACATGATTAACTGATTGGAGCAATAATGGTATTTTGGTTCCGTGTCAATTTAGAAAAAAACGGTGACTGGATAAGAGCACTCGTGTACCATGTATCTAAGTAATGTTATAAATTTGGTTGACTTCAGTCTCAATTCGACTGATGCTGCAATCTTGCCTTTAAAAGTTTATGACGATAAATATTTGCATTTGTATTCAAGTATTTTAAATATGACTCTTGAATTTTGATGTCAAAGACTACAGACACACACAAAACTCATTTTGTCATTACCCCATCTGATTATGATGGTTTCTTTAGTATTTCACTTGGTGCATGATATCATAAATAGATGGTCAGATAAGCCGTAGTAGTAGCTACATTATCAATAATTTTACAGGAAATTGGTCCGATAAGACGAAACTATAGTTTGTTGTTGTTATGCATTAAAAGTTAGCTAACTACAAAAAGTTGCCAAGGATGAGAACTTGTCTTAATTAAAAGGTACTAGTGTACATTTTACCTAAAATAATGGCTCATGGGTTATCGTTAGTATATTTTACTTTGATTTAGTATCTTGTCTAATTATTAGCCAATCATATTTGCAAGAATACTATGATGTAGTGTATCTGTTGACCCGGTGATTATTTGTTGGGCCTGTTCATTTGGTAAAACAACTCATTCTATGATCATTCTTTAAAACAAACTAACATTTTCTTATCACCTTTCATTTCCATAGCTGAAACAGATCTATACATTAATCAATAATGGCGATGCGATCCACAATGATCTCACGATCATCTCCTCTCCTTCGTTTCATGCACTCAAGACCAGCTATTCGTTTTTTCAGTGATCAAGGCCGTGTCCTAGAGGAGGAAAGACGTGCACGTGAGAATCTTTACGTCCAGGTATTTGATATTCTACGTATGTATGTGCGTGTTTGTTTTGTTCATATACAGATTTTGCTGATTGTGGTTAATTTTGGTGAAGAAAGAGGAGAAAGAAAAGCTTGAGAAACAGAAACAGAAGATCCAAGAAAAAGAGAAAGCCGAAAAAGAGAAAACTGACGCGAAGGTACTATACGTTTATAGTGTGTTGACTTATATAAATCCAATAATCCCATGCCTTGAAAACTTTGCAACAATTTTCGGATTTTTGATCTTGTGGTTTGCAGTGTTACCTTATTAAAAATGGAACTCATGGTTACATGATTTCATGTTTGTTAGGAAAAACCGACCTTGTTAGGAAAAACCGACCCAAACAAATAACATGGACAAAAAGTTACATGATTTTAGCAATTATATTACTGGTTTATTTTTGCACAATATTTAAAATGTATTATGAGGGATGTAACATAATTATATTCATATAAACATGGAAAGAGCATTTTAACAACTGTTCTATTTTGTTATCAGAAACCATAAGGATGAAGGAGATACTTTCAAGTCAGGATGGATCTGCCCTAGTCGGCTTTTGAATCTCTTACCCAAGTAGAATAAACGTGAATTTAGAAGCGGGACGTGTAACAGCCTGCAACACGGCTAGTACTTGAACAGTTTAATGCTAGTGGAATTTTCTGCAGTCTTTATACTTCTTGCATTTCATTTTTCTGCTACTAAATATTGTTTTTGCATTTTACTAATAAATATTCAATACGTATTTAAAGATTTCTATACCTCTTGCGTTGAGGAGATGGGTGTGTTGAAGATTCTTTTTTCATGAGCCTTTTCAGATATATATGTTCTTAGAACTCACCCTGAATGTGATGAAAACAATGACATAGCAATTTGAGCGAAAGCTGTTTGCTAAAGGTGGCCAGATGGGTAGGCCAGGATGGCTAAAATGGGTAATATTATTGTTTAGCCCCAGTAAGGTTCAGTTGACCTGTAAACAAATTCTATTATCAACTTTTTATAAATACTTAATGCGTAATTAGTATTTCCATATAGTCTAAATTTTTGAATAGAGCAATCTAGAGATTGCATGCACCAGAACTAGATTTTGAGCAACTTTATGCGACTGATTCATGAAAATGTTTGATTTCAAGCAGCACACTAATAGCGCTAATGCAATACATCCATTAAGTTCAAGTTTCAATTGTTAGATCCAAGATCCTAGACTGATCCTGCTTGAATTGAGATACTACTACGATCCTGCTGTTTTTATACGTGGGATCGTAGGATCGGGATCCTGACAACCTTGCTTTTAAGTATATGACTAACATTAACTTATGTGATGTTTAGCATGCTTTCCAGCCTTGTTATGGGGAAAAAAATTGAGTTATCTTATTGTTATGGGGAACAAAAACTGATGTCGCCACCATTCAGAAAGATCAAAGCCAGTCTTTCGGCCTAATTTTAGGCCTAAGTATTCAAGAATATGTGTCCTGAACACCATTATAGTATTCGTGATTTCATGAATAAATTACACACTGGTAGATGTTTTGATTTTATTTTGGACAATGTACTTATCAATAGGTTTATTTGGGTCATATTAATCTCAGATTGGCGAAATAAAAAGTAAGCTAAAAGGGAAACGGGTGGTTGATCTGATCAAAAATGTTGAAGTCGTCCAAAGTCTATTTTTTACGGATACAATTCGTACAACCCTCTGAAAAATTTCAATCTAAGATTTGAATTCATTTGTGATAATACTGTGTTTTTGAGCATATTTAACACATTATCTATCCATAAAAAGAGTTTGAGTTTTGGACAAAGAAATATTTGTGGATCAACCAAACCCGGCCCGACTTGTATTGACCCATTACTCAACCGCCCAACCTGACCCGGGCATTGTGCCGAATCTACAAAAAAATACCAGTCTTAGCTGTCCAGCCTTGTTCTGGTGAGCAAATTTGAGTTGTGTTGTTGTCAAGTAAACAAGGTTTTTTGACTTATCTCATTTGGCTCAACTTAATGGCCAAGTATATTAATATGACCGTCTTTAACTTTGCTTTAGCCTATGACTCAAAAATGGTTCCTTTGCAAGAAGAAAATATATCGACGGCATTTACACACAAAATCATTAACAATTTATTTTGTGAATTTTCGTTCATTTTTATGTCAGTACATGACAAAATAGAAATTTAAACAAGCACAAGGCACAAGGGCAAGCTTATTAAGATCTCTATATATACATTGATCTCTTGGCATTGGAAAACAACCAACAAGTCTCGAGTTCCATTGATCATTTGTTAATAAATTAGAAATGGCATCAAACCTTAAAACCATCATGTTGCTTGCACTGGTATGTGCCACTCTCAACATATCAACAGCCGGAGATGCAGACATCCTAACAGATTTTATCGTGCCTTCAAATTTACAAGGCCCACTTGATGGAAACTTCTTCACATACACCGGAATTAGAACTCTTATCGGGAAACCTTTCCCAACAACTTTTAAGGTGTTGAAAGCAAGCATGGCTGAATTCCCTGCTCTTAATGGTCAAAGTGTTTCTTATGCAGTTCTCCAGTTCCCAAATGGAACAGTCAACCCGCCCCACACTCATCCACGTGCATCCGAGCTATTGTTTGTTGTTTCAGGTTCTTTAGAGGTTGGGTTTGTTGACACAAATAATAAGCTATTTACACAAACATTGCAAATAGGCGATATCTTTGTGTTTCCCAAAGGTCTCGTTCACTTTCAGTTTAACAATGATGCTAAGATTCCAGTTGTGGCTCTTTCGGCGTTTGGCAGTGCTAATGCTGGGACTGTGTCTGTTCCTAATTCTGTTTTTAATTCAACTATTGACAACGATATCTTGGCTTTGTCGTTCAAAACTGATGTTGCCACCATTCAGAAGATTAAAGCTGGTCTCTCTGGCTAGATTTAGGCCTAAGTAGTCTAGAATCTGTGCACCTTGTGCTTATGTTTCTCAACACCATTATTGTATTCATGATTTGATGATTAATTTACTCATTGAATAATAGACATTACTAAAAGATTTTTTTATTTCGCTTTCTTTATGTATACTTCTTCAATTCATATAATCACCTCATGTTGCGATCAGATGAGTTTTATCAGCAGTGAGACTATCTATTGTTTTACACTTTTACTTCTGAAAAAATATGTATGATGTTTAATGAATATTATTCGAACTCGTGTCTGAAGGTAACATTCAACGTGAACCTTTTACATGGTTAACGTTTTAAAAATTAAAACTTGGCTTTTGAAACAACCATATAAAGAGAACTCAAAAGGTCTACTGTTGATATCGATTTATTGACCACTGAGACTTAGAAAATACAAAAACTATTGAAGCCATACATGGATTTATTCCAGAGTCTAGGGATTGAAAATACAGGTTTAAAGTGATTTAATCTGCACAAGGTGGAAAAAACAAGGAAGACAGGCTTCTTGTTGGAAAATTTGAGTGTACACCCATAAGGTCCCTGAACACCATGACTCTAATAGTGGTTTGTATTGGTAGTGCTAGTAGAAAGTACTGCTGGTGGAAAGTACTGCTTGTGGTTTCCACTGATAAGCAGTGTTTCCACTGATAGTGCTATGAAAGTACTGATGAAAGTACTGCTTGTAACGGGCTTTGACCTATTCAAGTGGCAGTTACAACTGCATAATGACCACGTTTAATTGGTCATGTAACAACTAACGGCTATAATGGGGATAATTTTGAGGAGATTAATGGGCCGATTAATTCTCATAATTTCATTTGACTAGCTCAGGGTAACCTCCTATAAATAGGAGATCTGATTATGCATGAAGGACACACAAAAAACTATTAACACTTATAAGCGCAAGGGTTATTGATTTGTGCCTATTTCAATAACAAACATTTGGTCTTATCCCAAGTAGATATTCGTGCAACCCAGGCATTAGGGTCGAATAGTTTACTTTGAAAAGTGATCACACGATTCCAAGTGATATCCGGTAACCACCTAGTGGTATTTGTTTCTGCTGACTTGTTATTTGTTCTGCTGACATTGATTATCTAACCCTGTTCTGGGAGTTACACACCAACAATCAAAGTAAACTATTTTTGTGATAATCAATGGTTGCTGCTGCAATGAAACACATGGCTTCAAACTTTGCCAAGCTTGATAAGTTTGAAGGGGTGGACTTCAGGAGATGGTAGAAGAAGATGCACTTCTTACTGTCAAGCATGAGTGTGGTGTATGTGCTAACCACACCTATTCCTGATGATAGGGATGATGCTACTATGGAGCAGATCAGGAGAAGGAGCAAATGGGAGAATGATGACTACATTTGCAGAGGTCTAATTCTCAATGGTATGTCTGATTCTCTGTTTGATATTTATCAGAACTTTGAATCTTCCAAAGAACTGTGGGATTCCTTGGATGCCAAATATATGGCTGAGGATGCATCAAGTAAGAAGTTTCTTGTAAGTAATTTCACAAATTACAAAATGACTGATTCAAGACCAGTCATGGAACAATACAATGAACTTCTTGGAATACTTGGAAGGTTTACACAACACAATATGCACATGGATGAGGCTATTCAAGTCTCTTGTGTTATTGATAAACTTCCTCCTTCTTGGAAAGATTTCAAGCATACCTTGAAACATAAGAAGGAGGAGTTAACTCTGGTTGAGTTGGGCAGTCATCTGCGCATTAAGAAATCTCTCAAGGTGCAGGATAATGACAAGCCAAAGAGTAGCAATGCTGCTGAACCATCTGTTGTCAATATGGTGGAGCATAACAACTCCACCAGGTACAATGACAACAAAGGCAAACGCAAATATCATGACAACACAAGAGCAGATCCTAACAAGAAGGAAACACCTACTTGTTGGAAATGTGGCAAGACTGGTCACATTAAAAGGGACTGCAAGGGTGTTAAAATTGGTGGTAAAGCCAATGGATCAGGAACTAATGGTTCAGGGAGTGGTGGTTCAACCAACTCACTGAAAGGTCAGAATATGTTTAATAAGTCTTTTCAGATTTATTATGTTACATATGTATCTGAATCTTTTTATGTGCAGGATGATGATGTTGCGTGGTGGGTTGACTATGGTGCAACAGTTCATGTGTGTAAAGATAGAAGCTGGTTCAAGACTTATGAGTCACTGAATGATGGTTCTATTCTTCACATGGGAAATGAGTCAACTGCCTTGGTGCATGGTCGTGGTTGTGTAGATCTTAGGTTTAGTTCTGGAAAGATTGTAACTTTGTTTAATGTTATTCATGTTCCTGATATAAGGAAAAACTTGGTTTCAAGTAGTGTTTTGAATAATCATGGATATAAACAAGTTATTGAATCTGATAAATTTGTGCTTTCTAAGCATGATGTTTTTATTGGTTTTGGTTATTTATGTAATCAAATGTTCAGGCTTAATGTTACCACTGACAGTGTTATTTCAGCTTTTGTGACCACATATGATCAGACTGATTCTACCCTGTGGCATGCTAGACTTGGTCATGTTCACTATAAAAGAATGCAAGATATGTCTAGGGATGGTTTAATCCCTGCTTTTGACATGGATACTGAAAAGTGTAAAACTTGCATGTTGACCAAGATAACCAAGAAACCCTTTCAGGGTGTTAGTCGTGAGACTAAGATCTTGGAGCTTATTCACAGTGACCTGTGTGATTTGCATGCCACTCCTTCTTTGGGGAATAAGAAGTACTTTGTGACATTTATTGATGATGCTTCTAGATTTTGTTATGTCTATCTATTACATACCAAGGATGAAGCATTAGATAAATTCAAAGTGTTTAAAACTGAAGTTGAATTACAACTTGGGTCTTTGATCAAAAGATTAAGGACTTATAGGGGAGGTGAGTACATGGATACTCAGTACTTTCAGTCTGTTGGAATAATCCATGAAACGACTGCCCCTTATACTCCTCAGCAAAATGGTATTTCTGAAAGGAAAAACAGGGTGCTGAAGGAGATGGTTAATTCCATGTTGTCCTTTTCAGGACTGAGTCAAGGGTTCTGGGGTGAAGCTATGTTAACAGCTTGCTATTTATTAAATAGGGTTCCCAACAAAAGGAACAAGGTTACCCCTTATGAACTCTGGACTAAAAGGAAACCCAACCTGAACTATCTCAGGGTTTGGGGTTGTAGGGCTGTTGTAAGACTCCCTGATCCAAAGATGAAAACTTTGGGTGAAAGAGGCATTGACTGCATCTTTGTTGGATATGCTCAGCATTCCAAGGCTTTTAGGTTCTATGTTATTGAACCTAATGAATATATTTCAATTAACTCAATAATTGAATCAAGGGATGCAGACTTTGATGAGAATAGATTCTCATCAGTCCCAAGACCAAGTCAGAGGATTCCTAATGGAACTCATGACACTGGTGTATCAGAGGTCCCTGATGATGAACCATCAGTGGTCCCTGATGAGGTTGTGGTTCAACAACCTGAACCTGTGCTCAGGAAGAGCAAAAAGGTCAGAACTCCAAAGTCATTTGGACCTGAGTTTCAACTATACTTAGTTGAAGGAACAAGGGATGAGGTCTCTGACCAATACTCCTATTGCTTCATTGTTGAGGATCATCCCAAGACATTTGAAGAAGCAATGAAGTCCCAGGATATTGCTTTATGGAAAGAAGCAATAAATGATGAGATGGATTCCATCATGGGCAACAACAATTGGGTGTTGGTTGATCTACCACCAGGTTGCAAACCTTTGGGTTGCAAATGGATTTTCAAAAGGAAAATGAAGGTAGATGGAACTATTGAAAAGTTCAAGGCTAGACTAGTCATTCAGGGCTTTAAACAAAAGTCAAGGATAGACTATTTTGATACTTATGCCCCTGCGGCTCGTATCAGTACCATAAGACTGCTGATTGCTTTGGCATCTATTCACAATCTGGTTATTCATCAGATGGATGTGAAAACAGCTTTCTTGAATGGTGAACTGGATGAGGATGTTTACATAAACCAACCTCATGGCTTCATCATGCCAGGCAATGAAAACAAGGTGTGTAAACTGATTAAGTCTTTTTATTGACTAAAGCAGGCACATAAGCAATGGCATCAAAAATTTGATGAAGTGGTTTTGTCTAGTGGTTATGTTCTTAACCAAGCTGACAAATGTGTATATAGCAAATTTGATGAATCTGGTAAAGAAGTCATCATTTGTCTATATGTTGATGACATGTTGATCATTGGCACTGACCAAAATCAGGTTGATCTGACAAAGGAATTTTGTCATCAAGGTTCTCCATGAAAGACATGGGGAGGCTGATGTTATCCTTGGTTTAAGGATTAAACATGAAAGTAAAAGAATTTCTATCTCTTAGTCTCATTATATTGAGAAGGTGTTGAGGAAATTCAATTACTTTGATTGTACTCCTGTGAGTACACCTATGGATACTTGTAAGAAGCTAATGCCTAATAATGGCAAGGTTGTATCTCAACTTGAGTATTCTAGGGTAATTAGCTGCCTGATGTATGCCATGACTTGTACAAGACCTGATATTGGTTTTGCAGTGGGAAAATTGAGCATGTATACTAGTAATCCTAGTGCTCATCACTGACAAGCTGTTCACAGGGTACTGAAGTATTTGAAGAGAACTATGGATTATAGTCTCTCATATACTGGATATCCTTCAGTGTTGGAAGGATACACAGATGCAAGTTGGATCAGTAACACTGAAGACAATTCGTCTACCAGTGGCTGGGTATTCCTACTTGGTGGAGGTGCAATTTCTTGGGCATCCAAGAAGCAAACTTGTATCACCAGTTCAACAATGGAATCTAAATTTGTTGCTTTAGCAGCTACTGGTAAAGAAGCTGAATGGTTGAAAAACTTGCTTCTTGAGATTCCATTGTGGCCTAAACCTATAGCACCTATTTCTAACCGGTGTGATAGTGCAGCTACATTGGCTAAGGCTTATAGCCAGATGTACAATGGTAAGTCTAGACACTTAGGTGTCAGACATAGCATGATTCGTGAGCTTATCATGAATGGGGTGGTATCTATAGAGTTTGTTAGATCTCAACAGAACTTAGCTGATCACTTGACGAAGGGTCTGGCTAGAGACTTGGTTATAAAGTCTGCTAAAGGGATGGGTTTAAGTCCAACTTAGTCACTGAATGCTAGGGCACCCAACTCCCTCCTGAGGAAACTTGGGAGCTGAGTTCAATGTGGAAAGCTGAACATTCAGTGGACTGGAGCACATGTTTTATTTACATCCCAAGGTTGTGCTCAGAACCTGCTGAAAGGAGGATGAAGTCTTTACTTCTTAATGGTTAATTTTCTTTTAAAAAGTGCTTGGCAGGAGCATGAATAAAGAGGAACCACCTATGTAAATGTTGAAGTTTTGCCGCTTCAGGGAGCTTTTAGACTTTTAGCTTTTACAGCATTTATAAATTTGGATATGGACACATGGCTTGTATAGTGTCAGGAGCTGATAAGTGTTTGAAAACTTGTGTGTATTTTATCTTCAGGTATTCAAATGGGTTGAAGGGTTCAATTCTTAGAACACCCTGATTCTCGAATATTTGAACGTGTAATTTACTAAGATGGAATTTCAATCCTCAGGACATTTTCGTTTATGCACATGTTTTGTTTAATGTTTGTTTTCATGCAAAGGAAGTGAACTAAATTTGGGGAGGATTGTTGGAAAATTTAGTGCACTTGTGGGACTAGTTCACACCTTGTAATGGGTTAGGAGGTACGCAGTGTACACCCATAAGGTCCCTGAACACCCTGACTCTAATAGTGGTTTGTATTGGTAGTGCTAGTAGAAAGTACTGCTGGTGGAAAGTACTGCTTGTGGTTTCCACTGAAGCAGTGTTTCCACTGATAGTGCTATGAAAGTACTGCTTGTAACGGGCTTTGACCTATTCAAGTGGCAGTTACAACTGCATAATGACCACGTTTAATTGGTCATGTAACCACTAACGGCTATAATGGGGATAATTATGAGGAGATTCATGGGCCGATTAATTCTCATAATTCCATTTGACTAGCTCAGAGTAACCTCCTATAAATAGGAGATCTGATTATGCATGAAGGACACACAGAAAACTATTAACACTTATAAGCGCAAGGGTTATTGATTTGTGCCTATTTCAATAACATACATTTGGTCTTATCCCAAGTAGATATTCGTGCAACCCACGCATTAGGGTCGAATAGTTTACTTTGGAAAGTGATCACACGATTCCAAGTGATATCCGGTAACCACCTAGTGGTATTTGTTTCTGCTGACTTGTTATTTGTTCTGCTGACATTGATTATCTAACCCTGTTCTGGGAGTTACACACCAACATGATTATCTAACCCTGTTCTGGGAGTTACACACCACCAATCAAAGTAAACTACTTTTGTGATAATCAATGGCTGCTGCTGCAATGAAACACATGGCTTCAAACTTTGCCAAGCTTGATAAGTTTGAAGGGGTGGACTTCAGGAGATGGCAGAAGAAGATGCTGTTAGGTTCCCATATTAGTAACACAAGCATCAATATTAGAAAGGAGATAAGATAGTGATCGGATGAACAAATACAAACATACACGAATAGAGATAAAGAAGGTTTATGCGTAGAGAGTGAAATGTAAATGAACAACCAACCCTCAAGTGAGGGTTATACAAGAGTATTTGTTGGAATCACTCCTAAACTAGAATTCAAGTGTTAGTAATTAATATGTAATAGTTAGCTTAATTAGGCCTTTATGTTTGTTATTAAGCTAAGGCTTATGTAGAAGGCCCATAAGCCTTGGCCCAAGTCCAATAAGGAAAGGAAGGGACTAGGAGTGTTGCCCTAGCTCCCTCTCCTATAAATACCTTTGTTATACCCTCACTTGAGGGTTGGTTGTTCAATTCACTCATATCATTTACGCATAACCTTTCTTACATCTTATACGTGTGTGTGTGGTATTGTTCATCCGATCTCTTCTCCTCTATTTCTTATATTGATGCTTGTGTTACTAATATGGTGACCTAACAGTGGTATCATTCACCAAATAGTTGGGTGAACATATTTTGTTTTTGAAGTTTTGGTCTTACGCGTAAGATCGTTCCAAACTTTGATTCGCTTAAAAACTCATTTTTTACACTTTTTAATCCAAGATTCTTGTACTTTCAACGTTTTAAGGTGTTAAAATATATGTTTTTGGCAAAAAGTTTCAAACTTTACGCGTAGATCTTTGTTTTTAAGCTTGGTTTTGTACGTGGTAGTAGTTCTACGCATAACGTGTTTTAAAGCTTTGGATCATTAAGTTTCACATTTTTGTGTTATTTTGGTAATATTGAAGCTATTTTCATCACAAAAATCTGGTTTGGAAACATCAGTTGGCAGAAATCATTTTTGGCTAATTTCTACGCGTAAGTAAACCCTATTCTTACGCGTAACTGTTCCTTGGTTTGATCTTCAGTTTCGTGGATTACTCAGTGTTTTTCTTGCTTGGATAAGCCTGAAAACACTTCGACTTTGGATATCTTTTGCACTGAGATAGTGTAAAAGATCTTTTGGGTAAAACCCTAAATTTACGCATAAGCTTAAGCTTACGCGTAGAACTCATTACGCATAAGATTCTTCTTACGCCTAAGCTTTGTCTTACGCATAAGGTAATCCTACGCCTAAGTTTTCTACGCTTAACTTTCTGTTTATGCATAACTTTAGTATTTTCTCATTTCTTACGCGTAAGCTAATCCTACGCGTACCTATTGCTGTTACGCGTATCTTTGGTGTTTTTACGCATAAGTGGTACTTTGCTTTTCTGTGATTTCTACGCCTAAGGATACTTCATCAACAACGGTTCATTCGACTACAAAGATCCATTTAACAACACAAGTTTTCAACATGTCACAACCACCATACTCTAACTATTTTCCTTACACTTATCATCAACAACAACAACAACAACAACTAAGTCCACAACATCAACAATTTAATCATCAACAACAAATTTATCAACAACAATTTAATCAACAACATACTCCACAACTTGGAGCAATTCCACCACCACAAATGGTTCAACCACCACCTAGTCTTCAAGTACAACCTTACACAAACTTCTACAATCAACATCCATCCAGGAATACTATGAAGGAACCGACTTGGTTTGGCAAGATGTGTTAGGAATTAGATAATTCCAGTATTGAAGAGTCGGTCACCCCAACTATTATCTAGCACAAGTTAGCTCGTAGATTGGTCATTAGTTACGTTGTTATGTAGTTAATTAGTTAGTTAGTAGCTTAAAATAGTTTAGTGCAACACCGTGGAGGAAGGTCGGGTCTTTACCCACTGTATCCCTGATCCACAGGCCGTCAGGAGGTCGCTTAGTTTGTAACCTATAAATACCCTCTACCTTGCAAGGTAGAGGGTTGGATGTTCTTTGGTAATCTAATATTCTACAAGTTTCTCTCACTAGAATGTCCCACTCTTTCTCTCTCTAAAACCATCTATGTGCTCATTGTGTTAATGTTATGATGTGTATGTGAAATCCAATATCTTACAATTGGTATCAAGAGCCATGGTTAGATCATATCTTGCACATCTTTGGATTTCTAGTGGTTTTTAGGTGGTTTTTGAGTTTGAAAAAGTTTAGTGGTTTTTGCATCATTTGGTTGATTTCTTGTGTTAAAGTTTGAATTTTGTTAGTACTTTTATGTTTAGAATCATCACAAGTGTTTAGGTCTTCACTTGGTAAGCTTGAATCATCTTGGTTGGGTTGTTTTTGGATTGAAAAGTGATGTTTATATGGTTTTTTCTTGCTAGCGACTTAGCTCACGGACCACTTTCTTCGTAGCGACTTGCTTCACTAATTTATAGCGAGTTACAGTTTTAGACCTAGCGAGTTACACCTAGCGATTTACAGTACAAGTAGTGGACTCTCCACTACGGGTAGCGACTTGGTGGTAGCGACTTGGTCTGTAGCGAGTTGCTCTTTAGCAACTTGCATCGTTAGCGACTTGAGTAGCGAATTGCTGCCGAAATTTTGCTAGCGACTTGAGTGTTAGCGAGTTACTTCTTAGCGACTTACATCTGGATAGCGACTTGGAACTCTAGCGACTTAGCGGGGTGGCGAATTAAGTGTTGGCGACTTGGTGCAGTATCTTCTAGCGACTTGGGATTATTGCTATTTAGTTGGTAGCGAGTTGGTTCTAAATCTCTAGAGACTTGGGGAGTAATTCATAATAACACAATGTCAGTCATCACAGATCCTTTAATCACCAAAGTACTTGCTCTCTATGACACAGCACAGATTAGTGAAACATAATGCCTATCTGAAGGCCACACACTTAATGATTCAGTATCGATCAATCAGAACAACTCAAACAAGTCACTCTTAATGTCTGCAGATGATGCTAAGAATATGGAATGCACCAGTGAGCCGTTTCAACATCTCAGTCAGCTTCTTAAATTACTCTTATCCACAACCATGGATCGAACAAGTTGTGCCATCCTTCGTCAGGATTTCCCCACTTTAACAAGAACTGTTTTGCTTAACCTAGAACGACTGAGGTTTCAAATTACCAAAGAAAAGCTCTCAACTGATGATTCTCATGCTGCTCTCCAAACCATCTTCAACCAATTTCAGCCACTTACCCGGGAAGAATACTCCTCAGATTTTGATAATATCATGACTGGAATGTCTTTCAAGAAGCACACGGGAATGGAAATTCATGAGTTCAGAAACTCATTTATTCAACTTATGAGTAATATGGAAACATACATCGAGAAAGCTGCAAAAGAGAATAATAAGCTGAAGGAATTGAATGAGTGTCAAGAGTGTCCATGGAACAATGATGACGTGTCATGCCTCATTCCAGTTGAACCAGCAGAAGACACTGATTGCAGAATCTCAGTTGTGATGGAAAAGGATGAAGAGAACAGCACTGATCTCAAATTCCCAGAGTCAGAAAAGGTATCAATCAACAAGGTACACTTATCTGATCACACAAATTCTCACAAAAAGGTACATGACTCTTACCCTGAACATAAACATAACAATGTGGAATCAATCTTTGTTTTGTCTGAATCAAATGCAAGTAACATGATTGAAAAAAGGGTATATGATGAGCTTTCAAACAAATTTTCAATTCTTGAAAAACACTGTATCTCTTTGCAAATTGAAATACAACATAAAAATGAAATGCTTTATGCAAAAAAACAGTGTTGTAATCTGGAACTTCCAGAATTTAGAGAATTTTTTGAAATTAATCAGTTAAAATCCCAGATTCAGGACAAAGATTCGACCATAAGAAATCTGAAATCGCTTCTCTCAGAAGCCCAGAAATATGACAGTCATGAGATGAGTGATACACTAGAATCTAGAAATTCTGAACTAGCTCTATGTGTGTCCAACCTTCTAAGAGAAAATGAGCATTTAAGAAAGAACCTTGAGGAAACAAACTCTAAGTTAGTCAATCAATCTAACCTCTTGAAGAAAGATATTGATGACCTCAAAGCACAAATTCAGGATAAGAGCTTCAATATTGTTGCCCTAAAAAATGAGCTCAGGAAGCATGCTGGAAATAGGATGAACACTAAGTTTGCAAAACCTTCAACTTTGGGAAAGTCAAATGTTCAGAATCACTTGAAACAAACAGTTATTAAACAACCTAATGCCTTTAGATCTGAAAGAGCTAAACCATTGAAATCTAAGCTTACATCCCAAGTTGATAGTAAGTCTGTTTTGTCAAAACCAGTCACTTCATTGCCTAGTTCAGATATGTTGAATCCCAAAAATAGGACTAATGGTCAACACTCACAGATCAGAAATGCAATAAGTTTAACTAGGTCTCATGCAAAACATCATCTGACAGATCAATCCCCAAAGAAATTCTCTGATCACAATAGGACAAATAGTCAAAACAAGGCTGTGCACTCATTTAGCTTAACTTACTGCGGTCTCAAATGGATTCCCACTGGCAGATTATTTAAGTTTACAGGACTTAAACGAACTTACATTCCTAGATCATGCCTCAAGTGGATTCCCACAGGTAAACTTTTCAAGAATGTAGAACCAAATAGGATCCCCATTAATGATACGTCTGGATTATACTGTGATGCATCCAAATGTGAGACTAAACATGTCACTAACCCTTCTATGTACAAGTCTACATGTGCTTCAAGTACAATGTGCTCTCAGTCTTTTTCAGGTACAATGCTCAATTCAATCAGGAACTTCATGACTTGGTTCCCTTCAGATATGAACATAGCTCATTCAGGAGCTATAGCTTGCCAGAGTTGATGTACTTCTTACTTTGACTCCTATTCATCTTGAATCAGGACTCGTCCATCCATATCTTTGTATAAATCAAGTTTCCTTAAAAAAAAAAAAAAAAAAAAAAAAAAAAAACTTTACATAATATTATGTCATTTTTTTTATTTATTTCAAAATTTTATCATTTTCCTCAAACTAATAAAGAATATATTCCTTGTTATCGATAACATCTACGGTCCTAGAAATGTCATTCAATAATGGCACGGGATCATAGATGAAGTTCGAACAAATGATATATTCTTGGTGTTATAATGGGATTGGTTAATATCAATCAATGATCTTTGATGACATTGATTGAGGGGGAGATTTGTTTTATATGCCATTGGCTTCTGTGCTGGTTATGATGTTTGCTTATTTGTATGTTGTGGTGGTTTCCTGCTTGTGTGACTAACTGGTTATGCTTTTGAAATATCTGGTTATGAGTTTCTCTCAGTTATTGGTTGTGGTTGTATCTTGCTCGTGTGATTTTCCTTGTGTGCCTTCGTAGTAATTGCCTATGTGTTTAAATTTTTAATTGATTCATGGTGATCAGTGTGATAATCCATGCTAGAGACGTTGTCTAATCCGTGTTAGCAACTTACCACTCGTTCATCAATACCATAGGGACCAAACTTGTCATATAGTGAAAGTTATGTTGCATTAGCGAATTACCTCACCTCATGTTAAAACCACAAGGACCAATTGTGTCATATTGCCTAAGATGGTTTGTATACCCCTAGCGAATTACCTGTTAGCGAGTTACCATTTTTCCCAAACAAGTTTTTTCTTCTCTCTCGTTTTTTTCTTCTCTTCGTCACTTTTGCTCATCCTAGCGACTTAGTAAGAGGTTTGCTTCGATT
The DNA here is from genome assembly GCA_019973895.1 of Chrysanthemum seticuspe. Classification (NCBI taxonomy): domain Eukaryota; kingdom Viridiplantae; phylum Streptophyta; class Magnoliopsida; order Asterales; family Asteraceae; genus Chrysanthemum; species Chrysanthemum seticuspe. Next base: position 233,317,447 of record BPTQ01000002.1, on the reverse strand, counting down.
CCCTCCTATCTTTGTTCTCTTAAGCTTTTGTGTCCAGTTTCTAACATGTCCTTTATATCCAGATCCTTTCGAGCTCGTGAGTTGTGATTATTTGTCTCTCGCTTAGGTTCGATTTTTCATGTAATAATATGTTTGTTGCTTGTATAATGATTGAACGGGTTCAAAATGTTTGGAATATACTGTTTGGAATATATTGTTTGGAATACATTGATGTATGATTAAGTGGATTGGACTGATGGGTTGATGTTAGAAGTGTTCTTGGTGGCGATTTAAATTGTTCTTGGTAGCGACTTAGTCTGAATGTTCTTCATAGCGAGTTAGTGTTCAACTTAGCGACTACGTTTCTGTAGCGAATTAGTTCACTATATTCTAGCGACTTGGTTAGCGAGTTAGTAGTTAGCGACTTGTATTTACAAGTTAGCGAATTAGTAACCTAGCGACTTAGTTAACTGTTTTGTAGCGACTTGGTTCAGTTACTGTTCATGGCGACTTGACTTTACAAACTAGCGAATTAGCATAGCGACTTAGAATGCTAAACTATTAGCGACTTGTCTGTGACTCTAGATGACGACTTGTCTTTACAAGTTTGCAACATTGTTCCCTTTCATGTTGCGAATTAGTCTTAGGGTCAAGGATTATTATAATGCTCAAAGGTTTTGTACTAAAGATGACCTCACTCTCTCAACACTTAGGATCTCCTAATTCGACGCTCATGTCATGATCACTTTGAGATGCACTCTTTTGCCCTTTAATCCCTTATAAGCTCGTCATGTAATTATTTATCTATATGACTGTACTTTATTGAAATATCTCAATTATGAATGTTATCATATATTTGAAAGTTGTCATATATTTGTAATCTATGCCACTCTATCTTTCTCTGTATGTGTTTTGGGGACTCCTTCTGAGTTACTACTTCTATGTCATAAGGGTGCTCTCAATGTTGTCTCACTTACCATTTATCATCTAACCTGTTCCCATTCATTACTGTTGATTGTATGATTACTCAGAACATCAATGGCAAGTTCAATCCCAGAAAAGAGCATTACCCCTTCGGCATCATCCAAACTCCTCTCAGACGAAGAAATCTTTCCCAGAAGTCAATGGGCCGGTATTGGAAAAAGCAACTGTTATGTGGATCTACAAAGGCTTCAACAAAATCCGATACTCAAAGTTTCTATTGACATCCTGAAAAACACAAACTTCTTCGGAGCACTTACCAAGCAATGCTCAATTCCGACCATTTACATTCAACAATTCTGGAACACCGTTCAATGGAACAAAATCACAGCCCAATACTCCTGCAAACTGGATGATATGGAGTTCACAATTGATTCTGATACTCTGAGCAAGGCTCTTGGAATCACCCCATGTAACCCTGACTTTCGTTCTGAATCTCCACCTGGTGCTGACGATCTGATTGTCTTTCTTATTGGATTGGGTTATCAGAACAGTATTTCAAGAGCATCTGACATCATCACTGGACACATGTATCAACCTTGGAGAGCCATTACAACAATTCTTAACTTGTGCTTATCTGGCAAAAGATCAGGGTTCGATAAAGTGAGAATCCCTATCTTGCAAATCCTATGGGGAATCGTTAATAGGGTTGATGTGAATGTATCAGATCGTATTTGGGAAGAATTTTCGTTATCAATGAACACATTCATATCTGACAGAATCAATTTCCAAAACAAAGCTCAAGGCCGAAAGAAACAGAACAAGCATGTAATTCCCAGCATCAGATTCTCTAAGCTTGTTATCCAGTACTTACAACAAACTCATAAATTCACTCCTAGGTCTGAATCAACTTTACACAAAGCAGAAGATGAATTTGTTTTAGGAAACCTGAAATATGTTCCTAGAGGTACGGATAAAGAAGTATTTGGATTGCCAATTCCTGATTGTCTTCTCACAGAAGATATCAAGAAGAAGGACTACTTCAAGCAATACATGAAAAGAGCAACCAAACTCTCTGCTGATGTCACACCCTCTCCTTTACAACCAAATGCTCCCATGACCAAGCCAGCCTCACAAGCATCCTATGCCTCTCTTCCTAAAAAGAGACTTGAAAGGTCTCAACAGTCTGACACCGCATCCAAGAAGCAGAAAGTAAAAAGGAAGAAAGTGGAAAAGGAGATTGGTGAGAACACTGAGATACCAAGGAATGTTACCAGGCTAACTGATGAAGATGATGCTGATCTGCAACTTGGAATTCAGCAAAGCCTTGAAAGTCAGAATGTGAAAGCTCCAGTAGGTGGAATTGTGTTAAGAGAACCCGCTCAACTACCTCGACAAACAACCCCAATTACACTTGACAAGGGTAAAGGAGTTGCAAGTGTTGAAACTGAACAAGCTGCTCACATGCTGTTAACTATCTCATCATCTCCATCAAGCACCACAAATCAATATGAGCTGAAGAGAAGAACAGATTCATCTCATGCAAAAGAACAATCTGGAGTGGTCAAGGTGCCTGAAACGTTTAAGGAATCTCTTACACTTGGTGAGACTCAATCTGGCTTGAATGTTGACACTCTGTTACAAAAGGGCTCGCAGGAGAACCTTGAGACAAGATCTGATGAGACCTTGAAGATGGATGAACCAAATCTGTCTACTAACTCTCTATCCTCACTTAAGAATCTTGATGAAGATTTTTCTTTTGGTGATCAATTCATTAATGACAAATCCTTAGACACTGCACAATCCATGTATAATGTCAGCATTCAGCAAGATACGTCTACTATTCCTCCAATGACTGCATCTTCACTATCAACTGCACTTCCACCACCCCCCTTACCTTCTCATTCAACTGTACAAACACCACCAACCCCTGAACCTGTCATTACAATTGCAGATGAGGTGGCTCCACCAGCTTCCCCTCCACAGATTCTCACCTCTGATCAACTACTGGATAAAGCCATTAAAAGGATAGAAGCTCTGGAAAGGCAACTTCCTAAATCTGTTGATTCTCTGGTGGATCGTGTCTATAGATTGGAGCACCTCAACTTCAATGAAGGGGTTACTGCCGCCATTGAAGGAGAAGTCAAGGATGCTGTGGAATGGGCAATGGAGGCTCCACTTCTTAGACGATTCAAGGACCTCCCCATCACCGATATGAGAGCAGCTCTGTGTGAAAGGATGTATGAGGCTGAAGAGGACAAGCATGAGGTTCACAGTAAACTCTATGAGGCACTTGAAGAATCCATTAAGTTCGACAATTATGAGCAGTTTAAGATTGATGTCGGAGAAAAGGAAGCTAAAAAGAAAAGGAGAACAATTGTAATGGAAGCATTGATGAAGGATCGCAAAGATCCACCTCCACCCCCACCACCAACGGGGGGAGCTGGAACTTCTGGATCTGGTAATCCTTCTACAACAACCAACACACCTCCATCACAACCACCATCATCACCGCCAAAATCTTCCAGTCAATCAGATCCTACAAAAGAGCAGAGTACTCAGAAAAAATCTGCTGCCTGGACGACGGTTGATTCAAGGTTCACATCCACGTCCACCTCTACTCCTGATGATCAAATGGTTAACGAAGAGTCGCATGTCATGGTGGACTCAGAACCAGATGAAGATGATGCATCTACAAAGCATATTCCCAAGCCTTCAGAAGACTGGTTTGATTCTTACATGGCTGGGAATCGCACTAGCACATCCAGAGTTGCACCTTCAAGAGACATAATTCAAAGCTGCATTGTGGAAGATAGACCTCCTTCTCCAGAACCCACATGGACCATCCCAGAGTCTGACTCTATGATTCCTGACAACAATTGGGCATCAGTTATCACCAATAATTACGAAATTCCAGCTGAAGACTCTCTTCTACACTACACTGGTGATATGGGAAGTTTCATTAGATGGTTCTGTGAACGGAAGAGCATCTCATCCATAACACCAAGAGATCTTGAAGGTCAAGCTTACGAAATTGTCAAAGTCTTCCACTCAGATGCAAATCATCTTCAATATCAGATGGAAGAATGCCATAAGATGCTAAATGACCAAGTCAGTGATCAAATCAGTCGCTTCAATGTCAACAAATCTCTTCCTCTTGGTGGTGAACCTGGTCAGATGACCATTCAGGCAGAGTTCTTCTTCAATCACGACTTGGACTATCTGTGTGCTCGCTCTGCTGAAAGAAGACCTGCTCTATCAATATCAAAGATGAAAGCTGCAACCTACTCTGATCAGGGGCTTGAGCAGATGGTTCCTGATCAATTCTGGGCAAATGAAGAACAAAAGTATGATATTGCCCTTCTTATGGTATTTCTCACTGGTGGTTCAAAAAGAAGAAGTTCTACATCGAAAGACATGGTGCTGATAAAAGACGCAATGATGTCAGATCAAAGCTGCAAATCTTAAGTGTTGTTAGTGTAGAGATCTTCCCTATCTATGGATATGAGTACTTGAAGAAGATTGTCCTTAAAAGAGCTGACCTCAAAGTGTATACTATTGAAGAGAACGACTTCAAACATCTTCTGCCAAATGATTTCGAAGATCTCTATCTCTTAAATCTTCAAGGACACCTTGAGCACTTACCTGTACGTGAGAAAAAGGCCCTCTCTGCAGCTGTCACTCTTTGGATCAGGGGCTTAGTCATTCGAAAACGAGTTGAGGACTTTCAGCTTGGCATTGAAAGCTACCAAACTAGGATCAACCTTACAAGTCCTCAATGGAATGCAACTGGGCATGAATTTCATCGAGAATACAAAGTCCTTGACACCCCTAGAGCCGTCATCTTCACCGACAGATATGGATCTCGTATGCTTATGCGTCTTTGTGAACTCTACAAGTTTAGTGATGGTACGCTCAAATTGGTCGAAGAAGAACTTGACACCAGAGTGAAAGAAGCCAAACTTGATATGAAATCTTGGATTAAAACCATTTTTTGGACTGAGGATGACGTGAAGAGATGTGAACATTTCATTGCTGCAATCAGACGAAGACTCAAGACACGAAGGATCTTCCGCAGCCTTGAAAGTTTTGTTGGTGGAAGGCTTCGTGATGGTCACTACAAACTTCTTCAGAGGACTGAATGAAGACTTCTCCGGGATACTGTTTATGGTTTTTTTTTTCTATGTGTAATATGTGGTGTAATAAATATGAACAACTGTAATACATGTAATAGTGCTAGGATTTGTACTATGGTTTCCCCTTGTAAAAAAGGGGAAACATCTGTGTTGTCCATTTTTTTGATCATATAAAATCGGACACATTTTTCTCCTACAAATATTTTACCTCATACATATTTAAATCACTTGAGATCCAAAATCTCAAAGGATTTAAGATTTTTGATCGGGGGAGAAAATGTGATATAAATATGAAAGATGTTAAAAGATAAGATGACCAATTTATGTGCAAACTTCTCTCTTATATGTGCTAAACAATTTTTCGAATCTCGAAGCATATATTAAGGGGGAGAACTCTCTTTGCAAATTCAAGTCATCAGGGTACACAACACTTAAATCTTTGCAAATTCAACTTTAAATGTTTTTAAAGTACCTTGATCACATGGCTTCTAATCCTTTGATGATAAAGGGTTCCCTCTAGTATGTGCAAAACTCTTTTCAACCTCGAGGCACATATTGAGGGGGAGCAAATTCATGGAAACCTCATCCTTCCCGGAAATGCTACACCTACTTGATTTAATGTGGGAAGTGATGTTGATATCTTTTAGAAAATGGTAATCAAAGAAGTTAATTCTTTCTCTTGCCTCCGTGTGCAAAACCTTTTCAAATACTTGAGGCACATGTTGAGGGGGAGTTCTCGTTCTAAAAATATCAAAAACAATTCAGGTACAAAATGCTTTGATAATATATCACAAGTATCTGAATTGATTTTCAAATGGTTTTCAATTGGATCCAATGGCAGATGAACAATACCAAATAGACCGACCAACTTTACTTTATGTACGGTGATATAAGGATGATAAGGTTAGGTATTGGTTCCCATGATCCGCCAGAACCGGAGGGATCTACCCAGGGACAATCCACTAGTTAGTGTAGAAGTCCTTAGGTATGATGATAAAAGGAGAAAAATGAGATATGGGAAGAGTGCGGACTAAGACTGAGCTAGTACTGGAATAAACCCAACAAGGTTCTAGTTATGAAGTCTCGGTAAGCACTGAAGGGGTTGAAGAATTAAAAAGAATTGAATGAGAATAGGGTGAAAACAAATAGCCCTCCATTTATTCAACCTTAGGGCAGAAACCGGGTTCAATTCTTATGCTACTGATGGTAACATCGGTATTGAAGACAAGACGTCATGGACCCAGTGACGCACTGCACTTCAACTTTCCAAACCACTCCAGTTCCTCTTAAAAGGACTTGTTTCATTCTCACGGGGAACCGACATTATCTATCTACTTTCTCTTAGAGATTGTTGATATTGAAGAAGGAGACCCTCTCCCTAGTCTCCGGCACAGGATCCAAATATGCACAAATTGAGTCTAGAGCCACGAGATCATCAATAAATCTCATTAGGACACTTTCAATGAAGACTCTCTGTTTCACACAATGTGGAAAGAGAGATTATATCTTGAGTCCTACGCATTACCCTCGTGGTATTGCCAGAACATCTGAGTGATGTGTTTACACACTCACAATGAAGATGGAAAGCCTTCTGGAGCCAACATCAAACAAGCTCCTGGTAGGTGGCATGTGAAGATCTATTATATGGATCAACCATGTGACAACTGAACAGAAACAATGGGGCGATTCAATTTCTTGAATCAATCCTGGTTCAGGTTAGGGATTGACGGATACCTTTGAAAAACCGGTCTTTATGCTTAAAAACTCTTTTCTTTAGCACATCGACCGTGTACTCATATTTCAAACCAAAAGGTGTTTTATGATTGATAATTGATTTTCAATAAAACCTTCGTTGTATTGCAAAAACAATTTCTATTGAGCAATACTCGATTGTTTTTCAAATCTCTTTTCATCAATCAGTGGACTTAAAATTCGCTGGTTCACTCACTCCGTGTTGTCATCTTTGAGACGTTCCGGTTTGAGAACAGCTAGATCAGCTGCGAAACCCTGTCAAGGAAATTCTTCGGAATTTTACCTGATCACAGGCAGTACTTGTACTGATCAACGGGGAACCGTGGGCCGTGTACCTCAATTCAACGAAAGTGATCAAAGACACTTTCGTGCGAGTTATTGCTAACTGTTGTATGCAGGTACGCCCGACGTTTGCAGCTGATCAGAATGAAGCGGTCAATCCATAGCCGCATGCTCACTTAACACATTCAACTCAAAAGAAATCATGATTAGTGCATCAATGACTCTGATATTTTCACTCCATGCTTCTGCTACGCTGCTGTCAATGTCATGAATCAACTAATTCTTCCGCAACTCTGATGAGAAGATATCATGATCCAGAATGTGAGCATGTCGGTCCTAAAGTCACAACACCACAATGGATGTTTCAAAGATTTGTTTGATTGCTGATGATCTCAAAAGCTGGTTCATATTTACTATCACGTGGATCATAAATGGACCTCCAATTTAAAGTACAAATCTTTGCAGACTTTGAAGTTGCACCACCTATGCACTAAGTTCACGATGTTGATGTATGAAAGTCTACGAGCTCAAGAACCAAGTCAAGAATAGAATGTCAGGTTCTGTAATGTAAAACATGGGGTGACCTCCCTTAGGGGGAGATTGTTAGGAATTAGATAATTCCAGTATTGAAGAGTCGGTCACCCCAACTATTATCTAGCACAAGTTAGCTCGTAGATTGGTCATTAGTTACGTTGTTATGTAGTTAATTAGTTAGTTAGTAGCTTAAAATAGTTTAGTGCAACACCGTGGAGGAAGGTCGGGTCTTTACCCACTGTATCCCTGATCCACAGGCCGTCAGGAGGTCGTTTAGTTTGTAACCTATAAATACCCTCTACCTTGCAAGGTAGAGGGTTGGATGTTCTTTGGTAATCTAATATTCTACAAGTTTCTCTCACTAGAATGTCCCACTCTTTCTCTCTCTAAAACCATCTATGTGCTCATTGTGTTAATGTTATGATGTGTATGTGAAATCCAATATCTTACAAGATGTGTGAAGCCTTAAGTAGCCAACAATCAATTCATGAAGCTGGCTCACTTGATAGACCTCCAATGCTCACTCCAGGAAATTATGATCAATGGGTGATAAAGTTCTTTAGGTTTTGTGATCTAAAGAAGCCACATGGAAATTTTTTAAAGAAGGTCATTATGGAAGGTCCATTTCAGATGCCTACTGTTATCACACCCGCAGATCCAGATGCCAATCCACCAAGAGATGCTGTCACCAACATTGCAACTATCTCCGACCTCACTGGTGATGAACTTCTACACTTTGAAGCCGATGAACTAGCAATGCAATACATCCTTTTGGGACTACCCAATCCGATCCTTCGAAGTGTTGATGCTCAAAAGACAGCTAAAGCAATGTGGGAACATATTCATCTTCTAATGGAAGGCACATCACTTAATCAGGAAGACATGGAATCCAAAATCTACTTGGCTTATGAACACTTCATGATTGAACCAGGAGAGACATTAGAGTCATATCATCATCGCTTTTCAGACATCATTAATGATTTGGACAAACACAACATCATCATGCCTCGAATTGCTGTCAACACTAAGTTCCTCAGTAGTCTTGGTCCGGAATGGGAGAAGTATGTCATTTTTCTCCGTCAAGCTAAGAACCTTCATCATGCTACATACGGATTGTTGTACGACTATTTGAAGCCTCACCAAAAAGAAGTTGACAAAGAAAGGACTATCCGTGGACTCCCGACTTCACAGTCAATTCCTGATAATCAACAACTTGCTTTGTGGGCTCAAACTAATCTTCCTCCTCAAACAGCTCAGCAACCCGCTCCTCAACCAACTGAAACCATTACACCATATGATCAGTCACATCAACAACCTCAACAAACTCAATTGGTTCCATACAACAACAACAATGCTCAAGCACTTTACAGTGAAGCTGATGAGGACTCTGCTGCTTTCGATGAATTGCAACAAGGATTTGTTATGATTGCTAAAGCCTTCGGTTGGTATACAAACAAATCCAACAATCGCATTCGTTCCTCATCCAACACAAGGAATCAAGTTGTTGTGAACAATGGACGCGTTGAAGTTCAGAACCGTGGTTATGGTCGTCAGATGGGAGGTGGTCAAGGGTTTAATGCCATTGGAAGGAATAACATGGGTGCTCAGCAACAACAAAGGGATCAAATGGTTGAACAAGGAAATGCTCTGAATGGGGTTAATGGTCTTCGTTGTTATAACTGCAATGAGAAGGGTCACCTGGCTAATGCATGTCCTAAGCCGAGGACAAGAGGCGGTGCTTATAACAAAGATGCGTTGCTCTTGGCTCTTAAGGATGAAGCTGGTGGAACTCTTACCAACAAGGAACAGAGCTTTATGGCAGATGCAGATTCTGATGATGATATGGAAGACTTGCAGGCTAATGCAACAGTGATGTTGATGGCACAAATGCAAGCTCTACACATGAGTGACACAGGCCCAGTGTATAACACTGATGGCTTGTCTCAGGTACCGGAACAAAATATACTCATCCCTGATCTGATATCTCCGCCAATTTCTCCATCCGACCAGGATCAGAGTGTTCAACATGAGCAATCCACATCTCATTCTGATGATTATCAAATAGATCCCGTATTTGACGATCAAGATGACCTTATGGTTAATATTGATAATCAAGTTGACTCCGTGATTATATTTGAGGATCTAAATAATGATCATGTTGAGACTCACGTTGAACAAAATGAGCTTCGGTCTAATAGAGAAATTGAGCTCCTGACCTTAATTAAAGACCAACACTCTCGGTTGGAAATTTGCACGAAATTAAAAGAAAAAAATACACTGTTAATTAGGGATAATGAATGCGTAATTCGACAAATCAATTTTTTTAAAACTCAAGAAAAATGTGAAAAAGGTTTTGAAGTCGCTTTTGCTAAATCTCATCAAAACGAAAAATCATTAGAACGACAGATACGTGATCTAGCCGCTTCCAAGAATGCTTTGTTGTCTCAAATAGAACAACTGAAACATGAACATACAAAACAACTTAACGTTCTTACTTTGGAAACTCAAAAAGCCAAGGCTGAGTTGTTAACTTGTCCAAAACAGTTCTCTGAGTACAAACAACATTCCACGAAATGAATAGATAACTATCTTGAAGAAATTGTCGACTTACAAACCAAAATCAAAGAGTTTCGAAATGTTTTTTACAAACTTGGTGAGTCAATCACAACCATTCAAAAGTTTACTTTTAAACCTAATCCAAATGGATATGGACCAATTCTTGCTGATTACAAACCTAAGTTTTCAAACAGAGCATTCAAACCAAATCCTGATGTTTACAGTGCAGAACATAGAATTGATGATTCAATTATGATTGTTGTTGAATATAATCGTATGGAGGAATTAGATGCAGATGACGAGAGTCGGTCAAAAATGGAAAATGTCATTTATAACAAACCATTTAACTATTCAAAAGCCGTTACTTTTGTCAAACAACAAGATACTTCTAACAAGCCTTTTGTTATCACACCAGTTTCTGAATTTAGTCCCAAACAAAATGGTACACAAATTAATGGTCCTTTACCTTCACTTAGTGAAGTTAAAACAAAAGCCGAAAGTTGTCGCGTCATAAAATACTTTGACACTTTCTTATCTGACCTCAAAATTTTGGAACGTGAGATTGAATTTCATTCTGAAATAAAAGTTGAACATTTTCAATCGCCAATGGCGCGAGAACATCGAGACATTCTTCATAAAAGACTTTTACCCCATGTCAAAATTTTGAAAACTTGTGCACTATATTGGGAAAGGGATTTTCACAAGGAACTTGGTCTCATGAAAACCGTTTTCGAGAAAACAGAAACATCGATTTCAAATACTAAACGTAAAAAGAAATTGTTGAGAAAAGATGTTGATCGACTCTTGGAAGATGTTATCTGTGCGGATATCAATAATCTTGTTTTATTACAATCTGTTACATATGCATCTGATCATATCTCTGCTGATTTTGTTGATTTTGTTGATACTGTTGAAAATACTGATAATGTGCATCAGATCGAATCTTTAAAAGTTGAAAATGAACGATTGATAAATGAACTTTCAAATTAAAAACGTCGTCTTCAATGGTGTCAAAAAGATTGTCAAAATCGTGAACTTGCTTTGCAAAACAAAATTCACCAGTTGAAATCAAAAACGTTTAATCCTAAAATTGAGCAACTGGATGATCAAAACGTGTCTTTGAAATCTCAAATCTCAAAATATGAACAAGAACTTGCAAAAGTTAAACAAGAATATGGTGTCATATTTGATTTACTCAAACAGACTCGAAATGAAGCATCAAACGAACTTGATCATTATCTTGCACACACTAAAGAAGTCATGAATTTTTCTGGAAATCTTCGTTCTGAAAATCAAGATTTGGTGCACACTATCATTAAGTTAAGGGAAATGTTAGGAAAGTATGAACAAGTTCAGCCTAGCATCATTAAGAAAATTGCACCTGTAACACTTAGCAAACGTGAACCCCGATTGCCTACTGACAATACACAAGATACTAATGTGCTTCCCTCTACTGAAACAGGAATAGTTGCCTCTTTTCCAAACGTCCGCACTTCACAGCCTAGGAGCAATACAAGGAAGAATAGGAAGTTGCGACCTAAGAAAAGATCAATAAAGAATGTTGAAGTAGAAGAACACCCTAGGACTTTGAATAAGACTCAAGTTGCACCCACTTTAGATATTGCGTCTGACAAATGTAATGGAAAAAGTGTTGTAACGAATGTAAACCTTTAAGTACTTTTGATATTCAGTCTGATGCTTCTTGTGTTATTTGTCGTAAAAGTATGGTTTCTGATTGTCATGACAAATGTGTTGCTAAAGCTATCTTGTCTCGTTTAAGGAATCCCATGAATCGAAATACCTCTAGACCCACTAATTCTTCTAAGTCTGTGCTTGGTAAACCACCCTCCTTAGATTCTATGACACGTATTGATGTCCCTGTAGTTCCAGTATCACCTCCAAAGAATGTAGTACCACCTAGTCCATTCACTAAGATTAAAGCTAAGACTAGTTGGAGATGGCAGAAATGGATACATAATACACTAGGATTTAAATGGATGCCTAAAGTCATTGATGTGTGTATTTCTACTATAACTGCTTCGGAACCCTCTAACACTTCGGGTTCCACATCTACTTCTATTCCATCTGTGTCGTTTGTGTGTAATGCAGGTGATACAGATCATCCTTTGGATTGTTGATAGCGGATGTTCCCGACACATGACAGGCAATCTTAATCTGTTATCAAACTTTATTGCAAAGTTCATTGGCACTGTCAGATTCGGGAATGATCACTTTGCAGCTATCATGGGCTACGGAGATTATATCAATGGCAATATCGAAATTAGCAGGGTTTACTATGTGGAAGGCCTCGGTCACAATCTCTTTTCAGTCGGTCAATTCTGTGATGGAGATTTGGAAGTTGCTTTTCGGGAGAAAACTTGTTTCATTTGTGATCTACAAGGAAACGATCTATTGTCTGGCTCTCGCAATTATAGTCTATACACAATCTCAATGCAAGACATGGTTGCTTCATCTCCCATCTGTCTACTTTCAAAGGCAACATCAACAAAATCTTGGCTATGGCACCGTCATCTCTCACATTTAAACTTTCAAACCATCACCAACCTTGCTCGACACAAACTTGTTGAAGGTCTCCCGAGATTCCGATATTCCAAAGATCACCTATGCTCAACTTGTGAACAAGGGAAAAGCACTCGCGCTCATTTTCCTTCAAAGGTGGAACACAGCTCTCAACATGTGCTTCATCTTCTTCACATGGATTTGTGTGGCCCGATGCGCGTGCAAACGATTAATGGCAAACGCTACATCTTGGTAATTGTCGATGACTACTCACGATGGACTTGGGTCTACTTTCTTCGAAGTAAAGATCAAGCTCCACAGATGGTGTATAATAGGTCCCTGATGATGAAGCATCAGTGGTCCCTGATGAGGTTGTGGTTCAACAACCTGAACCTGTGCTCAGGAAAAGCAAAAGGGTCAGAAATCCAAAGTCATTTGGACCTGAGTTTCAACTATACTTAGTTGAAGGAACAAGGGATGAGGTCTCTGACCAATACTCCTATTGCTTCATTGTTGAGGATGATCCCAAGACATTTGAAGAAGCAATGAAGTCCCAGGATATTGCTTTCTGGAAAGAAGTAATCAATGATGAGATGGATTCCATCATGGGCAACAACACTTGGGTGTTGGTTGATCTACCACCAGGTTGCAAACCTTTGGGTTTCAAATGGATTTTCAAAAGGAAAATGAAGGTAGATGGAACTATTGAAAAGTTCAAGGCTAGACTAGTCATTCAGGGCTTTAAACAAAAGTCAGGGATAGACTATTTTGATACTTATGCCCCTGTGGCTCGTATCAGTACCATAAGCTGCTGATTGCTTTGGCATCTATTCACAATCTGGTTATTCATCAGATGGATGTGAAAACAGCTTTCTTGAATGGTGAACTGGATGAGGAGGTTTACATGAACCAACCTCAGGGCTTCATCATTCCAGGCAATGAAAACAAGGTGTGTAAACTGATTAAGTCTCTTTATGGACTAAAGCAGGCACCTAAGCAATGGCATCAAAAATTTGATGAAGTGGTTTTGTCTAGTGGTTATGTTCTTAACCAAGCTGAAAAATGTGTATATAGCAAATTTGATGAATCTGGTAAAGGAGTCATCATTTGTCTATATGTTGATGATATGTTGATCTTTGGCACTGACCAAAATCAGGTTGATCTGACAAAGGAATTTTTGTCATCAAGGTTCTCCATGAAAGACATTGGGGAGGCTGATGTTATCCTTGGTATAAGGATTAAACATGAAAGTAAAAGAATATCTATCTCTCAGTCTCGTTATATTGAGAAGGTGTTGAGGAAATTCAATTACTTTGATTGTACTCCTGTGAGTACACCTATGGATATTCAATAGCATGCTCTTACTTCGTCTTTCCCTTAATAAGTCATCAAATTTGATGCTTTTTGATCCCCAGTTGCTATGGGGAACAAAGGGCGAAATACAATCGATTCCTCCATTTAAGTGGTTCTCGCTTCTCCTTGTTCCAGTTCCTAACACTTGTGAGAAGCTAATGCCTAATAATGGCAAGGTTGTATCTCAACTTGAGTATTCTAGGGTAATTGGCTGCCTGATGTATGCCATGACTTGTACAAGACCTGATATTGGTTTTGCAGTGGGAAAATTGAGCAGGTATACTAGTAATCCTAGTGCTCATCACTGGCAAGCTGTTCACAGGGTACTGAAGTATGTGAAGAGAACTATGGATTATAGTCTCTCATATACTGGCTATCCTTCAGTGTTGGAAGGTTACACTGATACAAGTTGGATCAGTAACACTGAAGACAATTCGTCTACCAGTGGCTGGGTATTCCTACTTGGTGGAGGTGCAATTTCTTGGGCATCCAAGAAGCAAACTTGTATCACCAGTTCAACAATGGAATATGAATTTGTGGCTTTAGCAACTGCTGGTAAAGAAGCTGAATGGTTGAAAAACTTGCTTTTTGAGATTCCATTGTGGCCTAAACCTATAGCACCTATTTCTATCCGGTGTGATAGTGCAGCTACATTGGCTAAGGCTTATAGCCAGATGTACAATGGTAAGTCTAGACACTTAGGTGTCAGACATAGCATGATTCGTGAGCTTATCATGAATGGGGTGGTATCTATAGAGTTTGTTAGATCTCAACAGAACTTAGCTGATCACTTGACGAAGGGTCTGGCTAGAGACTTGGTTATAAAGTCTGCTAAAGGGATGGGTTTAAGTCCAACTTAGTCACTGAATGCTAGGACACCCAACTCCATCCTGAGGAAACTTGGGAGCTGAGTTCAAGGTGGAAAGCTGAACATTCAGTGGACTGGAGCACATGTTTTATTTATATCCCAAGGTTGTGCTCAGAACCTGCTGAAAGGAGGATGAAGTCTTTACTTCTTAATGGTTAATTTTCTTTGAAAAAATGCTTGGCAGGAGCATGAATAAAGAGGAACCACCTATGTAAATGTTGAAGTTTCAGGACATTTTCGTTTATGCACATGTTTTGTTTAATGTTTGTTATCATGCAAAGGAAGTGAACTAAATTTTGGGAGGATTGTTGGAAAATTTAGTGCACTTGTGGGACTAGTTCACACCTTGTAATGGGTTACGGAGTGTACACCCATAAGGTCCCTGAACACCCTGACTCTAATAGTGGTTTGTATTGGTAGTACTAGTAGAAAGTACCGCTTGTGGTTTCCACTGATAAGCAGTGTTTCCACTGAAGCAGTGTTTCCACTGATAGTGCTATGAAAGTACTGATGAAAGTACTGCTTGTAACGGGCTTTGACCTATTCAAGTGGCAGTTACAACTGCATAATAACCACGTTTAATTGGTCATGTAACCACTAACGGCTATAATGGGGATAATTATGAGGAGATTAATGGGCCGATTAATTCTCATAATTCCATTTGACTAGCTCAGAGTAACCTCCTATAAATAGGAGATCTGATTATGCATAAAACACACGCAGAAAACTATTAACACTTATAAGCACAAGGATTATTGATTTGTGCCTATTTCAATAACAAACATTTGGTCTTATCCCAAGTAGATATTCGTGCAACCCAGGCATTAGGGTTGAATAGTTTACTTTGGAAAGTGATCACACGATTCCAAGTGATATCCGGTAACCACCTAGTGGTATTTGTTTCTGCTGACTTGTTATTTGTTCTGCTGACATTGATTATCTAACCCTGTTCTGGGAGTTACACACCAACATGTCAAATACTATAATCTCTAGATTTTGGCAGAGTATTGTTTGTTTATGTTTTTTGTAAATTTAACGCTCTTCAAATACTAAATACACACAACAAAATGAAATGACGTTACCATCAATCATATCACTAACTCGAGACAGAATTAACCAGGCACATAAAAGCCAAAACAGAAGATCGAAGAAAAAGAGAAAGCCAAAAAAGAGAAAGCTGACGCGAAGTTCTATCATATATATGAAAATGTATGAATTCAAATGACATACTAATAGCACTAATGAAATACATCTGTAAAGTTCAAGTTTCAATTGTTAGATCCAAGATCCTAGACCGATCCTTGCTTGAATTGAGATACTACTACGATCGTGCTTTTTTTTGTACGTGGGATCGTAGGATCGGGATCCTGACAACCTTGATTTTAAGTATATGACTAACATTAACTTATGTGATGTTTAGCATACCGTCCAGCCTTGTTATGGGAAAAAAAATTGAGTTATGCGATTGTTATGGGGAACAAAAACTGATGTCACCACCATTCAGAAGATCAAAGTCGGTCTTTCTGACTAATTTTAGGCCTAAGTATTCAAGAATATGTGTTCTGAACACCATTATTGTATTCGTGATTTCATGAATAAATTACACACTGGTAGATGTTTTGATTTTATTTTGGACAATGTACTTATCAACAGGTTTATTTGGGTCATATTTATCTCAGATTGACGAAATAAAAAGTAAGCTTGATGCTACCAAAATCCGCATGGTCGTCAAGGTGATGACTTGGCCGTCTGACTCGCTTTGACCTTGACTTTTGGGTCTTCGGTAACAGTGCTGAAAAGACAAAGAAAGACCGTTAAAGAGGACCCCGGGCTGAGCCCGGGGAAACCCCCTCCGACGATCAAGTCAGTATTGACCATATTGCTATATATGCATAAGAATGCTTAGATAATATTGATGATAAGAATGCTTAGACACTCTTATGAGAGTGTTAAGCTATAAGAAAAGTAGAGAGGAATTGGTGTGTCGTATGAAACGTTATATGTTTCTAACGATATTACGTCGAAGGATACAAAAGGGATATTAATTTCTCGGGTGGCGATTCTCCTCAGGTAACTTCATATTACATATGTAGTTTTACGCCACGTTTTCGAGTTGGGATTGAATGACTTTGTTTGAGGGAAGAAAAGTTATATGGGATACCTTCCCTTTACTCATGCTCCTGTTTTCATAGCAACATGGAGAAGATTTAGTAGAAGAAGTGAAGTAGTGTAGATAGAGAGGGGAGATGAGATGTGTCTATTACTCCTTTTGTTGGTTCTATTTATTGGCTATGAAATGGTGAACGAATCTTACAATGGAATATATCAGATACATTAAATCGAATATATTCTCTGCATGTCAGTCTACTTGCCCATTTGCTTATTAGCACTTTGCATATTACTTCATGGATAAGTTTCATTATGCATGCATATTCCATGCATTTACACGTCACATACATAGTGGTTACTTGCCCACTTGTTTATTCTTATCTTGCATGTGCAAGTTTTATTCATGCATGTTTACGTAAATGCACATTATGTTGGTTACACTATCAAGTCCCCGAGTTTATATAGGCGAGTCGTAGATGTCGCATGCATAGACTTTAGTAACTTAGGTATGTATATGCAACTTATACATACATGAGTATTTTGGTAAGTTTAACATTATGAATCAAATTCTCTTGTTGGAGTGTTTCCAAACAGCATCAATTATGCCCACGATATGACCATGATATGTCTTTTTATGACTTAAATGGAGGGACAATGTCTTTAGTTGAGAATTGTCCCATCGTTATTTATTACGATTGAGTTATGAGTTTATTGCCTTTTAAGTGGCTTTATTGGTGTTATAACGTCTTTATTTGGACATTTTCACCATTATTATTTATTACGTTTGCGTTGTGAGTTTATTGCCTATTAAATGGCTTTATTGGTGTTATAACGTCTTTATTTGGACATTTTCCCCATTATTATGTGTTTAGATTTGCGTGTTCGCATTTTATTGCCTTTTAAATGGCTATGTATTGGCGAGACGGTGTATTTATACTGTGTCGCCATTTATGTTTTAGAATTTGTGTAACAGTTACTCATAGCTTCATATCCCCTTTTTTTTTGTTGGGATGATGCTCTTTTGGATATTGTTGCATTAATTATGTATAATATATAGCTTTTTGTGTAAGCGATTAACAGCTTCTTATCCCTTTAAGGAGAAGATTATGCTATGAGTTTTGACATTTTTTATGTACGTGCATGAGCTATTTGTAGCTTTATATCCCTTTGATAGCGGGATGATGTTTTGGTCCGGACCTTTTTGCTTAGCTTTATATTAAAATTTACGATTAGCCACTTAAAACTTTTCATCCCTTAAATGTCGGGGGATAATCATTGAGGTGACCATGTCAGTCTTGCACGATTAAGTTTCGCGTCTTTAGTGTGGCGTGCCACTTTGCGCGATCCGTTTCGCGTCTTTGTAAGCAATATAGCTTATTATCCCTTTGATGGTGGGATGATTTTTGATACTTTTTTATGTACGTACATGTCTAGCTATTTATAGATTTCTTTATCCCTTTAATGGCGGGATTGGTATCATTGAAGCGGTCGTGCCGCTTTGCGCGATGAAGTCTCGCGTATTCTGTTGGACTAGCCACTCTACGTGATCAAACTTTCACGTCTATTCATTTAATTTGTCTCACTGATGCGTGATGGGTGTCTTGACATGCCATTTTGCATGATAGTTTTATCATTCTCTTGGTGAATTCATGCTTCAGTAGGCAATTTTTCTGATAGAAGTGAAGAATTCCGATGATAATGCAACTTTATCTTGTAGAATTTACACAATCTTGTTCCTTTTTGCTTGTTGCTTGGTAATTATTAGTCTTATAATTATAAGGAGAAGAAAGCATTCTACTAGGAACATAGGAGTACGTAGAAGTAATTACCACATAACTTAACATTTGTCAAAATGATATTGTGCTTGAATCCCAACCACACTGGTATCAACTTGGGTTGTTGATCAGTGTCATGGAACGAGAGCGGTCATGTTGGATGTCATATGACTATTTTAATAGCGAGCAACGATCCCTCCGGGCTCTTGATATGTTTATAGCTTCCACTCCTGTATGATTATGTTAGTATCATAATATAGAGGTGATACATAAATCGTTACCAATATGGTTGTCCAACACCTTCATCTTTCAGCTATGCCATGAGATGATTCTGATCGGTAGTCATGGTTACTTGATATGTTTATAGCTTTCAGTCCTTGTTTTTTTAGCAATATACAGATAATGTACATGAAAGTCATAACTAAGAGAGTGACTAGACGCACTCAATAAGTCAAATAATTAGCTATATTAGATTCGTTTTGCGGGAATATAAAGTTTTGCCTCATGATCTTGAGTACCTTTAAAATGAGACAACGCTTTATTGTAAACTCGTGAACTCTTTCACTCATGGTGGCCGGTGGGTATGGCTCCATAATTGAAATTTTGTAACGTGTTCAAACCTTTCGGGTGTAGAACAGTAGCTACGCAACACATCATGTGTTTATAACAAATACCTGAGAATTGCCCGCTTCCATATGCACACCTTTATAAATAAAGTGTGGGGTGAGGGAGTGCAATGATACCGTCCCTGTGGTCGATGCTAATGTACATCACCTGGATGCTCGAAGCCAGTTTCTTATAAGAAGAAAACATATAAAGCAAGTAATATCAATAGCTCTGAAATTAGTCCATTCACTCAAATCAAGATTCAAGACGTACGTTCAGCCAGAGGTGCTCACGTGTATGAGTTGTGTATAGAAGCATATACTTCAAGTTTCACATAATCTAAGTACTTAATTTTATACAATGTTTATCAGTTAGTTTCAATCAATAATAGAAGATTGATTGCATAAATTTCCTATTTTTCTTTTTGTAAGTGATTTGTACAAAGCCACAAAGTTTGTGTATATTCTATGGCAACTCGATAGAATTTTCTCCTGTTAGTGTCAACTTTCTTTGGGTGTCCTAGATCCAAAAGAGATGTGGAGAAGGAGATGTGAGAAACTATCTGAAGTCTAATAAAACATATATTTCCATTAAGTATTACTACTTCTACAACTTTTGGGTAGAAGTCTTTTATTTTCCCTTCCTTTTTCTTTTTATATTCCTCTTTTACCATATGTTTTGTTTGAAAAATAGTTTTTAGAAGGGAGGCGTCAATGACTATCACAGCTTAAAGTGGAAATAGCACAATTTTGTAAGAAATTGAACACGGTCGTACACCTCTGTTTTAATAATTGAATCATAGTGGCTAGGCTTTTGTACATGAGATGGTATATCATTCCTTTTCAAGTTGTATCTATGTGCGTATTCAAGAGGTAACTTGTTGTAAACCAAATGAAGATTAGTGCTCAATATCGAAGCATAAAAGTTGAACTGATAGTATCAATTAAGAGAAATGATTACCTCGATGGGAGAGCCACAATGCATGAATATCAAAATTTCAATAGCTTCAAGTTAAGTATTGTTGCAACGGAAATTAAGAGAAACGATTACCTCATAAATACCTCATAAAGACGGAGGTCTTGAGGTTTGCCTGCTTGTTGCTCCTTTGTGACTGAATGAACGGGTTGCGTTACATGTTCAGCTAACTCCCAGCTTGTAAGTAGGATGTGCCAGGTTGTCACACAAGATTACGGGTTGCCATACTGTCATGTTGATGCCCGGGTTCCTCATATGTTCAATAGCCCTTGGCCAATTGAATGGTTGTACGTGTTTCATATCCAGCTGATTTCGTGCGGTGATTGCCATATTTTTACATGGATCACCATGTTATCTTGTCCCTAATTGAAGTGCCAGATTCCACAAACTAATTTGAGCTGGCATAGCTTCTAGTGAAGCCACATGAGTTTGCATAGCTTGTACCTTGCACAAATACACTTGTACACAATTGCATATATATAATAGAAATTTGAAAAGAAAGATTACTAGTTGTAGTTTCTCCCTTCTACAAAGATATATGGTGAAACTCCCTACTAGTTAGCTCAGACACGGTGAGTTACACAACTACGGTTTCTTGCGCCTTGGTGGCTATATAAAAAATGTATGTTTAGATGAACCAAACCATGGATTCATTCTGGATCCTCGCAGAGTCACATGGTTGATTGAATTCAGAAAATTTAGGGTAAGCATTCTGTTTATTACCACAAGAAACAAAGGCAGCTCGTTGGCACAACTATTACTTTTGCACTTCGCTAGTAACTTGTAGGAATCTGACCAGTGGGTTGAGACTTTTCAATATAACTTTGCAAGAGAAGGTTGATGTAATTATTATCCGAAACTGGTCTGAAAATGCAATGAATCAAATGACTATGCTTTCTTACCTTTTCAATGTTTTACCAAATAGGTCGTGAAAAATTCCCATAAACTTCGGATGATTCATCCAACCAAAAGTTTACTAAATTTGACAAACAGAATGATATTTATAGCCTTGCTCTAAGGAATCATGTAAATACATATTTTTTCTTGCCAATTGGTTTTGATTTTGGGACTCCATTGGCTGAAATGAAACTTGCCAATTGGTTTTGGTACAGAACTTGAATTTCTATAAAAAAATCATATGATCAAAGCCCCCATTTATTATGTTATTTTTTTGTCAATTAGTGTTGAGATAGGACTCCAGTGAAACTCTATTTAATAATTTGTATTGATCGATAACTATCTCATCCGGGTCCTATTAGAAAGTACACATATATTTAGAAGCTGTTGTCAACTTGTCATGAGAATTTTATTTTGTAAATGGGTTGAACCAAAGATCCATAGCAGAAGCAATCTTATCTATGACAATCAATCAGTTATGAATGAGATTGAACTAATCATGTCATGATACTTTATAGTTT
This sequence comes from Chrysanthemum seticuspe, assembly GCA_019973895.1. NCBI lineage: Eukaryota > Viridiplantae > Streptophyta > Magnoliopsida > Asterales > Asteraceae > Chrysanthemum > Chrysanthemum seticuspe. The sequence goes on along the minus strand of BPTQ01000002.1, from coordinate 233,295,663 downwards.
TTTTTCATCTTATATAAGTGGCTTTGAAAAATGTTATTTACCTTTGATCAGTGGATTTCTACAGATCTCCGTAAGCCTCTTTAAGATAAAAGACGTTGATATAACAGTATTTGTTGCTTTAAAAAATCAACTGATTAAAAATTTGTTGCAAGCTGGTTTAAAGATGGGATGCCAATAATTTAAAATGATAATAATACAGATTACTGATTCGTAATAATATGATCAGAGTCTAGCATACCTCTTTTTACTTTTCCTATAGTTTTAACAGATATACCATTTGGTTTAGGGAGATATTTAACCAAACTAATGGTCATAAGATTTACAAATCTGATGAGAAGGTAATTGAATATATCATCCATATTTATATTTTATTTGAATGACTTATAATAGACCCTTGGTTACCTTTGATAAGATGATGGTTTCTTACCTGAATTATGAGCTGATTCAAGATGATAGTCGGCCATATAGAGTTTAGTGACAACACAAGATGAGAACACGAGGCAAGTGTTTCGCTCAGGTCCCACGGATGGCGCCAAATGATGCTACCAAAATCCGCATGGTCGTCAAGGTGATGACTTGGCCGTCTGACTCGCTTTGACCTTGACTTTTGGGTCATCGGTAACAATGCTGAAAAGACAAATAAAGACCGTTAGGGAGGACCCCGGGCTGAGCCCGGGGAAACCCCCTCTGACGATCAAGTCAGTATTGATCATATTGCTATATGTGCATAAGAATGCTTAGATAATATTGATGATAAGAATGCTTAGACACTCTTATGAGAGTGTTAAGCTATAAGAAAAGTATAGAGGAATTGGTGTGTCGTATGAAATGTTATATGTTTCTAACGACATTACGTCGAAGGATACAAAAGGGATATTAATTTCTCGGTTGGCGATTCCCCTCAGGTAACTTCATATTACATATGTAGTTTTACGTCACGTTTTCGAGTTGGGATTGAATGACTTTGTTTGAGGGAAGGAAAGTTATATGGGATACCTTCCCTTTACTCATGCTCCTGTTTTCATAGCAACATGGAGAAGATTTAGTAGAAGAAGTGAAGTAGTGTAGATAGGCAGGGGAGATGAGATGTGTCTGTTACTCCTTTTGTTGGTTCTATTTATAGGCTATGAAATGGTGAACGAATCTTACAATCGAATATATCAGATACATCAAATCGAATATATTCTCTGCATGTCAGTCTACTTGCCCATTTGCTTATTACTTCATGGATAAGTTTCATTATGCATGCATATTCCATGCATCTACACGTCACATACATAGTGGTTACTTGCCCACTTGTTTATTCTTATCTTGCATGTGCAAGTTTTATTCATGCATGTTTACGTGAATGCACATTATATTGGTTACACTATCAAAGGTAAAAGGGAAACGGGTGGTTGATCTGACACTACAACAATCGGATGGACGGGCGAGGAGATTTTCCCCGAGGACGCTGTGTCCCCGGCGAAAGTCACTAAACGACAAAAAAGAATCTGATGTGGCAAACGAATACGCTGACCGGATAGTAAAAATTCAACGAAAACTTTCGGCGGGGACATGTCCCCGGCGAAAGTCTGTTGCATTTTTACCAAAGTTTGACTGGTTAGTAAAAATTCAAAGGGGACTTTCGCCGGGGACATTTCCCCGCCGAAAGTGTAATCCATTTTTACCAAAATTTGACCAAAGTCAAAAGCAAGCTAATTGTTCCCGCCATTATTCCCGCCAAAACTTTCCCCGGGGACATGTTCCCGGCAAAAGTAATATTTACAAAAATCAAACTTTAGTCCAACTATTAATATTTATCACACAACTAAAACCCCGATGCTTGGATAGTCTTTCATTACGTAAAATCCTAAACTATTTTAAAATTAAAACGACATATCTTACACAAATAAGCTAGAAATTCCAAGGTGTTGATTTGATTTGAACTAGTGAAGAAACTTTCCCACCACAAACATCTTTGAACAAACTTGATCCGACCCATCTCTAGCAGGTGCAAACCAGACAGGCATGTCTTCCTCAGACCCACAAGTAAAGTCCAAATTCTTGCAGTTGTCTACTAAAGCCATTTTGCCTTGAAGCAATAAACAATAAATATTTATGAAATTTACTTTTTTGAATAGACAAAAATTAGTAAGTAAAAAGTATACTTGGATTCTAGCCTTTGTGATCTTAGCAATCTTAACAATAGCACCTCGACTCGGTCGTTTAACATGTTACGTAAACCCATAGCACCTCGACTTGGTCGTATAACATGTTACGTATACCATATCACCTCGACTTGGTCGTTTAACTTGTTACGTATAACCATAGCACCTTGACTCGGTCGTTTAACATGATATGTATACCATAGCACCTAGACTTGGTCGTTTAACATGTTACGTATACCCATAGCACCTCGACTTGGTTGTTTAACATGTTACGTATACCATAGCACCTCGACTCGGTCGTTTAACATGCTACGTATATCCATAGCACCTCGACTTGGTCGTTTAACATGTTACGTATACCCATAGCACCTCGACTTGGTCGTTTAACATGTTACGTATACCATAGCACCTCGACTCAGTCGTTTAACATGTTACGTATACCCATAGCACCTCGACTTGGTCATTTAACATGTTACGTATACCATAGCACCTCGACTCGGTCGTTTAACATGTTACGTATACCATAGCACCTATACTCGGTCGTTTAACATGTTACGTATACCATAGCACCTCGACTCGGTCGTTTAACATGATATGTATACCATAACACTGATAAGGTTTTAAAATGTACCTTTTTGAGGGGTCGTTTATGCCCTTATTTGATCACTTTTGTCTCCGTTATTACTTAATATCGTTCTTTTTCACTTTTTAGGTATCTTGAAGGCAAAATGCTTGAATGACACTTATTCGGACGAAAAGGCGCGAATTTACAAATAAAATGGCCAAAGTCAAGAATCGAGACACTCAGGCTGCTGGAACTGAAGAGGACGGCGTCAGGTGTTACCTGCGACGCCGTCGGACCACTTTTGTGACGGCTCAGTAGCCAAATTGATTATTTACAAGTGACGGCTTCAGGTTTTAAAAGAGTAGGTCGTTGCAACTCAGACGGCCTAGATTTGATCCAGACGACCTCATAGACAAAAGGGGACGGCGTCACAAGCATAAGGTGACGCCGTCGCAAGATTAACGTGGCCAAGACGAAACCCTATTGACGGCGACCCGACGGCGTCACAAATCAAAGGGTGATGCCGTCGCATATGTAATCTTATATATAGAATCCGAATTTCTTAGTTTTCAGTGTGTAGTCTTTGGGAGTAAAAACCTAAACCGAACCAAGGCTGTCTTGTACAGTATTTTAGGGTTTCAAACCCTATCTTACATCAAGATAAGTGTTTTACTTCATTAATTCAATTATGTCTTCAATTACTTGTGTGTATGCTTGCATGTTCTCCATGTCCGGCTAATTTACTTGTGTGTTTGCTTAGGGAATATGAAACTTAATTATTGAATATTGATTGGTTGTCTCTTATCTTAATTGTTAATGATCTAGTATTGCGATAGGTCATTCGTTGTGTAGTTAATGCTTGATTAATCTTTGTGAGCCTTAGCTTATAATACCTAGAGTCATTGTAGGCTAAACCATCCGAAGAGTACCTTAGAGTTGAGTTTATAAATCCTAGAGATTTTGTAGGCGATAACCTTTGGTAGTTTCAAAGAGTTAGGGATAAACGCATACACTACGACCTTAGACACACAACGCGATTAAGAATAAGGACGTGACAATTCAACCATCAATAGGAGATAATTAAGGAGTAATACAAACTAAGTAAACACATCTTTAAATCATCATACGAGCACACAATAATTAGACATAGACTACATACACCTTAGTTTAGATAATTAGATAAGTAGAAGTAATCGGTAGAAATACCAACCCCCAAATTCAAACCCTGAGATTCGTACCTTTCCATTTCCTAAAAAAACATAAAAAAGATAAAAAAAAAAATCTTCCTCAACCCCAACCTTAGCGTAGTAACTTCTCACTAGCATTCCTATTCCCCTAGAGAACGATATCAATTCCCGTGGCTTACCCTAATACTACACTACAATGATTAGGTTCACTGCCTAGGGTGTTGAAAAACTTGCTCGACGAAAAAGAAGTTCCTTTGACCCCGAACGACGAGTGTAGCGTTATCAAGTTTTTGGCGCCGTTGCCGGGGAATAGAATAGCTAGTTAGGAGTCCACCGCGTTTAGGTTTCTTTGCTTGATTCCTATCAAGTAAATTTTTCCTAATTTTTAGCTTTCTCGTAGTCTATCCCCCTTCTTCGTGACCTTTGTTCGTAAAACCTATCACTCACCATGATACGTGTCTTCCGCCGAAGATTTTTCACACTACCCGTTCCCAATCCCGAAATTGAGAACGCAATCCCACAAAACCCTTCACCCGTTCACCACTTTGGAAATCACCTAGGGCATAATGAGATAAATTGGCAACAACAAAGTCCTTTCTATGACTCAGATTCCGATGAGGAATTTGATTATGGTGAAGCACTTGACAACGAGGAGGTCATTGATGAAGTTAGTTTTGAAATGGAAGAAGACCCCTCCCAATGTTTTGACCCTAGGTGTAGAATTGAGAAAGATGGTCCCTTTAACATGCAATTCCCTTGCAAAGTAGGATTAGAAGGGTTCGATGCTTACTTGAATTTGTTTTTGCCTTTAAACTTAATCTCAAGGAACCTATACAATAAAATCAAGGTCAATGAGTTAACTTATCAAGGGAACAATGTTGTTGAAGCAGTCACTCATTTGCATGTGTTTGTTGGAAGTTTTGCTTATTTGGTAGAGTTCATGGTCTTAGAAAACTTAGGAGAATTTATTGATAAGGACCTCACTCAAGTAATTTTTGGAAAACCTTTCAAGAGAATGACTAGGTTGAATGAACGGATGATTGATGGTCTAATTACATTCTCTGATGAAGTTGAAGACTTTGTCTACCAAATGCCACGTGCTCATCCTAGGTTTAAACACAAGGATATTGAGACGTGTAATAGAATGACCCCTATTCCATTGCTTAGTGAAAGGGATAAGCAAAGTGGACTTAGGTACCCATATGAGAAAACTAAGAGGTATTACAAAAAATGACTAGAGTTAGGAGATGATTACAAAAAGAATGAGAGAACATTGGAATGGCTTAGGTATGGGCACGTAAGCGTGCACGAGACCACGTAGGGGCACGACTACGAGTCTAGCTACAAGACTCATAAATAAAGAAAAGCGCTTCGTGGGAGGCAACCCATGCTTAATTGTTTGCTTGTTTGTGTCATATATCTTTTATTGATTGTTTATTCTCATGTTTAAATTTGTAAAAATGCTTTATTTTGTCTTTAACCTCGTCTTAATTATATATAAAGGTATTTTACATAAGGGATAAGTGTACGGAGGATTACACATGTTTTCAAAAAAAACGTAAACATGAGAATTTCAATTAATTAAAAGATATACATGTGTGTTTGTTCGAGTCAAATGCTTGTATCGAGTCATAATGGATGTTTTGTAGGAAATTTTTCAGATTCTAAAGATGTAAATTTTCCAGAATTTTTTCCAGAAAATAGCAGACCAGTTTTTGTCAGGATAACCTGACGGCGTCAGGATCGCAACCTGACGGCGTCAGGAAGGAGCAAAAACAACTGATTACTTTTTCTCGTTTTCTGAGCTACTTATAATTTTTGGAATTTTCTAGGTCTTAATTTTCCAGAAATTCTGTAAACATCCATTCCACAAGCATTATATCCTAGTTTAGTAGAGTCCTATATATATTATTATTACCGCCAATTTTACGCGAAGGTTTCGTTTATTTTCTTCAAGTGTGCAGGTTTAATTTACCAAGAAGAAGATACATAAGATGAGAAGGAGCTTTTCACGCAAACGTTCTTCTTGAAGAAAGATGTAACCACCACTTTACGCGGATCCTAACGAGCTAATCAGGGGAGTACTAGTTTCTTTCATCTTTTATTACCTTCCATTATCATAACTTTGATACTTTCGGGGAACATTGGGGACAATGTTCAGTTTAAGTGTAGGGAGGGAAAATAAAACGGGAACTTTGAAACTATGCTTATCCTTGAATATTTGTTTTGTTCAATTTCATTTGCGTAATAAACCATGAGAAAATGTCGGTTAGGGTAATTTTGGCACCAAATTTAAAATTTTTCATGACATATAGGAGTGGGCCATTAGTCTTAACAAAAGCGTCTCATGGATTGGAAGTTATATGACTAGCACAAAAACCCTTTAACACTTAAATTCCACCCAAAATGTGAGGATCACCCTTAGATTAGTAGGAATTAAAGCATTCATCTTTAATGCTTAGTGTGTGAACCGGTAGTATAATAGATTATAGAACTTGTTTTGTGATGCATCCCGAGATCGCTAGTAAGACTACACTTGTGTAGTTAGGAATAACTAAATGATAAGAGGCATTAGGATAACCCTTGTTTGATACCCGTAATATAATTACTTCTTCCACATTGGTTGAGTAATTCCCCCACACCTTTGCGTTGTACTCATATTTAGTACACGATACCCCTAGTTAGCCCCTCAGAGCCTATCCTTTTCGCGGTTCTCGTGATGTTTCGGTTTTCCGGAATATCAATGAAGAGGATTGTTTACACCCCACCCCCAAATGTACACCCAAATCGCCTTAGCCTACCTTGTATGCACTCACTTTTAGTGCATTATTGTTATCACACTAAACCCTTAGTTCAATTATCTAGTTGCTTGCATAAGTTGCTAAGTCGAGTCATATCCTTTGTACACAGTTTTGGGACAATTGGGACTCATGGGAAAAGTTAAAGTTTATGAAACTACGGGAAGGGAACGTTAAATTCAAATTCCCTTTATTTGCGTAATAATGTACTCCAAGTGTTTTTATCTTTTCAATTCGGGTCATATTAGTGTTAGAGTAATAAAAACTCAAGTGTAGGGATGTGCCTATAAATCACTATCATTTTGATGTTATCGTAGAGGATGGTAGAGTAAAAGTGTATAAAAAAAAATAAAAATTAAAAAAATAAAAATTCGAAAAAAAATAGAAAAAGAGAAAAAGAAAAAAATAGAGTGTTGAAAAAAAAAACGGGCTACCATCCTACATCTATCTTTAAATTTATGTTTGTTTGTTTCAGTTATCTAGAGTCTAGAGTGTCGAGTCTTGGCTTAGCAACGTCATTCTTCGCATGCTTGTAACATAAAGATTTTTGACTTGCCACCACTAAATAGCCTATCCTACCAAACCCTTTGTTTCCCTACCGTAAGCCTAACATTACAACACTTTAAAAGACCTCTTTGATAGTCTTTCCTAGGTGCTTACGCCAAAGCGATGGAGGTTTGATTTAGTCTCAAGCCTATGGAATCTATGTACTAGGACCGGTTAATGAGTGTTTATCTTCCATTTTCAACTTGTTATATTTCATGTACACCCGAGAGATGTGAGTATCCAAACACCCCATGTGAGGTGCTAGTATGTAATTTTCGTGCTTGTTATGACTTTTGCGGGGCTTATATGTGTTGTGGATTGTTCTAAACCAATGCTTCATGACCCCTAACTTATAAATTAATTGGCTAAAAGCACATTTGCTTGAGGACAAGCAAATACCAAGTGTAGGGATATTTGATAAGGTATTAAAATGTACCTTTTGAGGGGTTGTTTAAGCCCTTATTTGATCACTTTTGTATCCGTTATTACTTAATATCGTTCCTTTTCACTTTTTAGGTATCTTGAAGGCAAAATGCTGGAATGACACTAATTCGGACGAAAAAGCGCGAATTTACGAAGAAAATGGCCAAAGTCAAGAATCGAGACACTCAGGCTGCTGGAACTGAAGGGGATGGCGTCAGGTGTTACCTGCGACGCCGTCGGACCACTTTTGTGATGGCTCAGTAGACAAATTGCTTATTTACAAGTGACGGCTTCAGGTTTTAAAAGAGTAGGTCGTCGCAACTCATACGGCCTAGATTTGATCCAGACGACGTCAGAGACAAAAGGGGACGGCGTCACAAGCATAAGGTGACGCCGTCGCAAGATTAACGTGGCCAACACGAAACCCTAATGACGGCGACCCGACGGCGTCACAAATCAAAGGGTGACGCCATCGCATATGTAATCTTATATATAGAATCCGAATTTTTTAGTTTTCAGTGTGTAGTCTTTGGAAGTAAAAACCTAAACCGAACCAAGGTTGTCTTGTACAGTATTTTAGGGTTCCAAACCTTATCTTACATCAAGATAAGTGTTTTACTTCATTAATTCAATTATGTCTTCAATTACTTGTGTGTATGCTTGCATGTTCTCCATGTCCGGCTAATTTACTTGTGTGTTTGCTTAGGGAATATGAAACTTAATTATTGAATATTGATTGGTTGTCTCTTATCTTAATTGTTAATGATCTAGTATTGCGATAGGTCATTCGTTGTGTAGTTAATGCTTGATTAATCTCTGTGAACCTTAGCTTATAATACCTAGAGTCATTGTAGGCTAAACCATCCGAAGTACCTTAGAGTTGAGTTTATAAATCCTAGAGATTTTGTAGGCGATAACCTTTGGTAGTTTCAAAGAGTTAGGGATAAACACATACCCTACGACCTTAGACACACAACGCGATTAAGAATAAGGACGTGACAATTCAACCATCAATAAGAGATAATTAAGGAGTAATAAAACCTAAGTAAACACATCTTTAAATCATTATACGACAATAATTAGACATAGACTACATACACCTTAGTTTAGATAATTAGATAAGTAGAAGTAATCGGTAGAAATACCAACCCCCAAATTCAAACCCCGAGATTCGTACCTTTCCATTTCCTAAAAACATAAAAAAGATAAAAAAAAAAAATAATTTTCCTCAACCCCAACCTTAGCGTAGTAACTTCTCACTAGCATTCCTATTCCCCTAGAGAACGATATCAATTCCCGTGGCTTACCCTAATACTACACTACAACGATTAGGTTCACTGCCTAGGGTGTTGAAAAACTTGCTCGACGAAAAGGAAGTTCCTTTGACCCCGAACGACGCGTGTAGCGTTATCAAACACCTAGACTTGGTCGTTTAACATGTTACGTATAACCATAGCACCTCGACTCGGTCGTTTAACATGATATGTATACCATAGCACCTAGACTTGGTCGTTTAACATGTTACGTATAACCATAACACCTCGACTCAGTCGTTTAACATGATATGTATACCATAGCACCTCGACTTGGTCGTTTAACATGTTATGTATATCATAGCACATCGACTCGGTCGTTTAACATGATATGTATACCATAGCACCTAGAATTGGTCGTTTAACACGTTACGTATACCATAGCACCTCGACTTGGTCGTTTAACATGTTACGTATAACCATAGCACCTCGACTCGGTCGTTTAACATGATATGTATACCATAGCACCTAGACTTGGTCGTTTAACATGTTACATATAACCAAGGTTGTAAAAATCGCTAGGCGCTAGTGAGGCGGTCAGGTAGGGCCTAGCGATTAATCGGTTAGGCGGGGATTAATCGGGGATTAATCGGATTGGAATTTTTATGCACAAAATTATAATTTTAGATATTATATTATAAAATATGTATGAGATAAGCATAGTGCATCAAAGTTCAGACATTTCAAGTGTTCAAATATAAACATAAAACATAATTTTTCAAAGTTCAAAGTCAAACATAGATATTACTCGGTTTGTTGACCATTTTTAAGCGATCTTTGACTGATTAATCAGTTTGGTGACCCATTTTTAAGCGATTTTGTCCGATTTTTAAGCGATTTTGTTCACCAATTTTTAAGCAATTTTGTTTGATTAATCCGATTATACTGATTTTGTTCAATTTTGTCCGATTAATCAGTTTGTTGACCGATTTTTAAGCCATCTTTGACCAAACCGATTAACTAGGCCGATTATGATAAATCAAGGCGCTTAGTGAGCGATCAGCGATTATGCGGGGATTAATCGGCCGCCTGGACCGATTTTTACAACAGAGCATATAACCATAGCACCTAGACTTGGTCGTTTAACATGTTACGTATAACCATAGCACCTAGAATTGGTCGTTTAACATGTTACATATACCATAACACGTATACTCGGTCGTTTAACATGTTACGTATATCCATAGCACCTAGACTCGGTCATTTAACATGTTACGTATAACCATATCTCCTAGACTTGGTCGTTTAACATGTTACATATACCATAGCACCTATACTCGGTCGTTTAACATGTTACGTATACTATAGCACCTATACCCGGTCGTTTAACATGTTACGTATAACCATAGCACCAAGACTTGGTCATTTAACATGTTACGTATAACCATAGCACCTAGACTCGGTCGTTTAACATGTTACATATTATCATAGCATCTGGACTCGGTCGTTTAACATGTTATGTATAATCATAGCACCTAGACTCGTTAAAAGCAATTTAAATTAATTAAAATGATTTAACAATAATTTTAAATAATTTAAATTAGTTAAAAGTAATTAAATTAATTTTATGAGTTCTTAAATTATTCAAATATGAATTAGAAAAATTTTAGGTTAAATTTAAATTGATTTATTATTATTTTTAATTACTTAAAATGATTAAAAAAAAAAAAAAAAATATATATATATATATATGTTTTTTTCTAAGGGAAAAATGAAAAAATACATCTTTTGGTGGGGACATGTCTCTGGAAAAAGTTTTAACGAATATTTTATTTTTCTCTCATCTCATTTACTTTATCCCGCCAAACTTTTTTGACCGGTTATAAAAACTTTCACCGAGGACATATCCCCGCCAAAAGTCTTACTAAAAGACAAACAAACTTTCGCCGGGGACATGTCCCCGCCAAAAGTAAAGCTTAAACCGGACCTCAATTATTAACCAGATCTGGTCTCACATAAAAAAAACCACCGCAACACTGCTCCATCCACTACACCACCACAGCTTCATCCACTGCTACTCATCTCCACCACCACCACAACTTCACCACCACAACACCACCACTACACCACCACAACACCACCACAACACCACCACTGTGCACAATGCATCTCCTCCCCTCTTCTCATTTAATTCTATCCTCAATCCCTCTCGACATTTGATTCTTTCTATTCTTACGAAAAAACTGATACCAATAAAACCCAGGTGAGACCAAAATTGTTAATTGTTAATTTTTTATTTTCGTTATTTTTTTTTTTAATTTTGATAATTTTTGTTTTAATTGTTAATTGTTTAATTGTTTAATTTTTAATTTTTTTGTTTATTTTTGTTGGTACAGTATCTATGTTGCCGTTTTTTTATTCTTTTTGGGTCATTTAAAGAACGGTGAAGATGTTAATGAAGAGTTGAAACCTATGTGGGATGACGGTTATGGAACTCAAACCATGAGGGATTGTGCCAAAACAATGGAAATGGGTTTGAGTAAGAGTGACGGAGGACCTCCTCGGTGGTTTTGCCCTGTTGCTTGTGGCAAACCTCTAAAAGGTTCACCGGTTCTTTTGTATTTACCTGGTAATTGAGGTTTTTGTGTGTAGAAGCTACATAAGTTTACAAAAAATAATTAAAGTGTATTAATCTTGTGTACCTAATTAGCTTTCTATGCTTATAGTTATTTGTTTGGTGCGTTGCTCCTAAAAGACCGCTTGTTATGTAACTCTAATATGCTTGTGAATTTCATGTGTAAGCTTATGTTGATATAACCACATGTTTAAGATGCCCGACCAACCTATACCTAAGGACGCGACATATCAAATAATCAGTGACGAGTTAATGCTCGATGGTAACCCGAGATTGAATTTGGCATTATTTGTGACCACATGGATGGAGCCCGAGTGCGATAAGTTTATCATGTCATCGATCAACAAAAACTATGTTGACATGGATGAGTACCCTGTCACCACTGAACTACATGTTATATCAATGCTCATCTTATTCTACTGTGTCAATATTACCAAAAAAACATATTGTGCATATCGACTGCACATACTTATTTACTAGTTTGCTTATGGAGTCGATCTTACCCGAGCCGTGCTAAAAAGAAGTATGTTCTTACATTTTAAATGTGCCCATGTTGCCACTTCTAGTTAGTGAGTTTCTTAAAACGATGACTGAATCAACTTCTAATATTGTGATGATTTGTTTATCTGTACTTAACTTATGTTTCTTAACATTTCAGAATCGTTGCGTAAACATGATTGCACATCTGTTCCATGCTTCTGTTGGAGAAGACGATGCCGCTGTTGGTGTGGGAACCGTGGGATCATCAGAGGCGATAATGCTTGCAGGTAAGGGCGGTGTTTCTGAATTTATTTATTAATATGTCAATACAGGTTTATTTTAAAACGGTCAAACATGTTAAAATCAAAGGGTACTTAATAAGAAGATTGGTCAAATGGGTCGAACATTGTCTGAAGTATGTTTTGAATGTATAAAACCTCATTAACTGTTAGTAAGATAGCATAGCTTTTGTAATAATATATTTGACACACTAGTAATATATAGGATTTTTGTATAACGTTCATGTGTACTAAACCGGTTGTGACCCGTTACTAACAACTTGACACCTCATTTCGCAGGTCTTGCATTCAAAAGGAAGTGGCAAGCCAAGAGAAAAGCACTAGGGAAAACTTATGGCAAGCCAAAAGGAAGTGCTCGCTAGGTTCCTTTTTTCTTTGTCTAGTGAAATCATAGTTTAATTCTCTTTGCGGATAGCTAGCTTATGTATAGTTTTGTAGATGATCATGTGTTCATGGTTTTTGAACCTTTTTGGCGAATTTGGAAACTTATGATTATGTTAGCGATTGATGGTTATATATGATATTATGTTTAGCGATTTGTGTTGTTGTAGCATAAAACAGGTTGTTACATTGTAGATTTTTTCCGGAAAAATTCTGGAAAAAATCTAGAAATTACCCATTTTGTAGCAAATTGCTGCAAAATGGGTAATTGCTGCAAAATGGGTCAAAAGCTTTCCCCCCGAAAGTATAAACCATTAATTTATTACCTCACTTTCCCCGGGGATATGTCCCCGGCAAAAGTCCTGATTAGTTATTTTAATCACGTAATTAGCTAATTATTTGAAAATACTTTCCCCGGGGACTTGTCCCTGGCAAAATGAGTGCCACGTCGGACGTGTTTGACCGGCGCGAAATGGCTGCGGGACCCACATGTCCCCAGTAAAAGTGGACTTATGTCCCCGGGGAAAGTATTCCCGAGAGGGTATTGGCGGGGGACTTTCGCCGGGGACATGTCTCCGGGAAAAGGTTTCGCAGGGGACATGTCCCCGGCGAAAGCCCTGATATTTCCCCTGCGAAAGCTCTGATTGTTGTAGTGTGATCAAACATGTTGAAGTCCTCCAAAGTCTATTTTTTACGGATACAATTCGTACAACCCTCTGAAAAGTTTCAATCTAAGATTTGAATTTATTTGTGATAATACTGTGTTTTTAAGCATACTTAACACATTATCTATCCATAAAAAGAGTTTGAGTTTTGGACAAAGAAATATTTGTGGATCAACCAAACCCGACCTGACTTGTATTGACCCGTTACTCAACCGCCCAACCTGGCCCGGGCATCGTGCCGAATCTACAAAAAAATACTAGTCTTAGCTGTCCAGCCTTGTTCTGGTGAGCAAATTTGAGTTGTGTAGTTGTCAAGTAAACAAGGTGTTTTGACTTATCTCATTTGGCTCAACTTAAAGGCTTGTTTTTAACTTGGAAAATGATTAATGGACCTAACTAAAGAGGACTAAAAGGAGACCTAATGCATAAATGAATTGTACAATTCATTTATGCATTAGGTCTTTTTTAGGCCTCTTTGGTTAGGCCCATGTATCAAAGCTCTTTTAACTTATATTAAAACTAGCTTCATAACCCGCCCAATGGGCGGGTTCGCTTTATAATAATACGGGTAAAATAAGTGGACGTAAAGAAAATATTGAAAATCACAAAACATTATAAACAAAAAAATAAGTTAACGAATTTATACAAAATAATAGTTGACGGATGGGCGGGTAAGCTTTATAATTTTACTTGACGAATTCTAACTCGACGTAAAGAAATAATAAACAACGTAAAATAATCCCAAAACTTGAAAGATAATAATAAAGAAGTTAGTTAATTAATGTTAGACCCGATAAGACTTGAAAATCAATATTTGATTTTTTAAGTTTGCGAATACTTTTCGAGTCTGAGACACCTACACAACCTCAGTACATGTTACAACTATTTTATAAAAGAAAAATGTTTGGCATTATGTTAAACTGACAATTATTTAGGGTGTTTGTGGTTGACGTATAGTAGGCCTCAAACATGCATAATCCATATCAAAATTTTATATTAGATACATAGCGGCATTGAGAATGTTTAAATTTAAACATATCAAGTTATATTAATCTACTTGTTTATTAGTCAAAGTTCTAATATATATAGCCAATTCATGAAAATGAACTTTAAGTTCGATAATAACTCTTGTGCTGTCTCCAGTTAAATGTAATGTGATATGAAGTCTTTGTTATTCACACACCATCAAAAAGTTGATCTATCTCTTGATTACTTGTTTCTTTAAGTATACATAATCTAGTTTCAAAATATGCCATGTCTCAGATAGTTCCTCTGTGAACACTTGTCAGGTTTCATTTTATATAGTTGCTCCCATACATGAAATTATTATGAAATAGAGTAACCTGTTTATAGAGCAGTTGAATTAAGATAGACCGAAAGTTTGCGAATTAATTCCACCATTCCATGAACTTTCAGTCGGTATTAGTATAGTTACCGATAACCCGAATCACCGAACCCGAATCTCACCCGAACCTGATAACCCGATTCTTAATCAGGTCAGGTTGCGGGTCACTTTTTAAAAACACAAAATCCGACTCAACCCGGCCGGATAGGCCCAATAACATCCCTAATTATAACATCATGTGCGCAATGCGCTCTACCACCACTTCATCAGCTTGTCCAAGAAATAATAAATCATATACTTCCTCTTCTTCCATGTCAGCAAAAGTTGACACCTGGATCAAATAAAAAAATGAAAATCAATTTTAATAATAAAAAAATCAACATAAAAATAATTAAGTTAAGACTATTACCAAAATCTTAGCTCGATTTTGATTTTCTTTGGAGTTTCAACTAATGTCAAGAAAAAGATTGTAAGGGTTCTGTATGCTTTTCAGCCTTGTTGAACATATATTTTGTTTGGGTTGTTACAGATTTACCAAACCATGGTAAAATAAGATAATGAATGGTTATAGTCTTCTAAATAGGCTGATATCCCCACATGAGTTATTTTCATAGTTATTGAGTAGCGGGTTCGACAATTTGTGTGTTTGACGGCGTTGTTCAGGTAAATATTTTTACCAGAAGCTACACATTTTTAGTTGCAAAACCTCTACTTCATATAGCGTTTTTTTATTAAACACAGCTAAGATACGTAGGTTGTAACATTGTTTTTCGTAGTTGGATAAAAGATGGTATGTATACACAAACTTCATACATCAAAGGTGAATAAACATGTATTTAGTTTTGCAGATACGATTCAACCAAATATAATATCATTCCAACATTTGAAACACTATACACTTTAAATTCATCCAATTGGTATGGCTTTAGATTTGCATTGAATTGACTCTACCAGATAGTCACAACAAAAGGCAGCACCTTGTATGCAGCTTCGAATGATTTGACTGCAATCCTATGAACTTTGTTTACATCAGTTACTTTCTAAAATCAATAATGCTACTAATTTAATGCATAAATATATTAAATAAAATTTGAACTTGCAAAAACTAACATGTTTCCCAGCAACACCGCCATAAAGAAGTCCTAAGGCCGTAACATAAGCTAACCCAAACACCATCTTAGCACATCAAAAGCAACACCAACTCGCAGTCACTGGGTTTATCCCTTTTAGAAGATACTCAGAGCTGACTTCCTTAAGAACAACAAATATGTTAGTGATGACAAGGGCTGTCTATTGTAGAACCCATTAAACCTCCACCAATCACAACAACTTTCTTGACGGCCCTTGGCTTGAGTCCGATATCAGTAATGTTAGGCACCTGCCAGTAATGAACAATAAGCTAAACATGTAGAATATTAAGACTTACGTCTATTTATCGCAAGAACTTTGGTCATACCACATGTTACGATAGCAGCATGCACCTCATCTGGTGCTAATGCCGAAATGGACACTCCTTTTTAGCAAAGCCATACATCTGAATCTTGTTGTCACTTCTTCCTGGTAATTTTGTAGCAACGGGCAACCATCTGTCAA
This sequence comes from Chrysanthemum seticuspe, assembly GCA_019973895.1. Lineage (NCBI taxonomy): Eukaryota > Viridiplantae > Streptophyta > Magnoliopsida > Asterales > Asteraceae > Chrysanthemum > Chrysanthemum seticuspe. Next base: position 233,279,343 of record BPTQ01000002.1, on the reverse strand, counting down.
ATATCATAAAAAGTTTTTTGAGTATAATTGAAATAATTTGCATATAAATGAAAGTCATTTGGCAAGATATGATCTAGGATGCTTACTTTCAACCCGATATCCAACTTATTGCACATGCATTATACTACAAAGGTAGTCACAAGTTATTACAAACCAACATCTCCGTAATAGGCTCGCAATGTCGAGTAAGAATCAAACCATGATGTCATTATTTTTTTATACCTGCAAAACCAAAATTCTATACCTGCAAAACCAAAAGAACTGAATTCTATACTCATTTAATGCATAAAGCATCCTAAATCATTTTCTTTAAAGACTTATTATTATTGAAAAAATGAACCTTTTAAGAACCTTACATAATTTTTATGCAAAACCACCATAACAAAAAAAAGCCAAAATGATAATCAATAAACATATCTGGGAAATGGTTGTAAACAAATTTCAAGGATGTCGAATATCCAATAAATGCTATTGAGGAGGAGAAACTATGATATACAACATAAAGACATTGAAGTGTTATCAGAAAACGTAACCATATAACTATGTCAAAACTCTATCTATGTACCTCATCTAATATAAGCTTTGGTTTTGTTGCCATGAGTTCAAAAAGTGATTTCCCCTGAAATACATTCATAAACTATCATGACACCTAAAATAAATTCATATTGCAATATTTGAATACCTTAAAATATAAAAACATTTTGTAAAGACCATCACCCATATAGGTAATAGCATTGCATTGGATGATGTTGAACCTCCATAAATGAAAAAACAAAATTAAGATTCAAGCCCACAACATAACAATTACAACCTTTATAGATCGAAAATTAATATTTTATGAATACAATTAATCAAGATCTTGCCTTTAGTATATCATGGGTGGTTGTGGGTTGATTAATCTCTCTATAACCCTATAACATAAACACAAAAGAAAAAATGATGTGGAGTGCTGGGAAAACTGCGTAACTTTGGGGGATTTGAATTCGGAAATGCCTAGTAAATAGGAGAGGGATGAGATTTTGTTTCACTGGAATTGAAGAGGAATTTAATTAGGAGACTAAGTAGGGGGTTATGTTTTGATAGTTTGAGATTAGTGCGGATGTAAATGTTTGTGTTGAATATCAGTTTGGAAATGCAATATTTACCATAAAATATGGCTTGCTCCACTGGTTGAGCTCCTCCTTTATGCTCCAACATATCTGGGTTCGATCCTCACTTGTGGAAAAATTTTTACATATTTAACCGACAATAATGCCATGTCACAATTGAATGCCTAGTCACCATTGAGGTGGCATTATCTATGTGTCATGCTTAGTCTCATATATATGTATAGATTTGTAAAGACCATCACCCATATAGGTAATAGCATTGCATTGGATGATGTTGAACCTCCATAAATGAAAAAACAAAATTAAGATTCAAGCCCACAACATAACAATTACAACCTTTATAGATCGAAAATTAATATTTTATGAATACAATTAATCAAGATCTTGCCTTTAGTATATCATGGGTGGTTGTGGGTTGATTAATCTCTCTATAACCCTATAACATAAACACAAAAGAAAAAATGATGTGGAGTGCTGGGAAAACTGCGTAACTTTGGGGGATTTGAATTCGGAAATGCCTAGTAAATAGGAGAGGGATGAGATTTTGTTTCACTGGAATTGAAGAGGAATTTAATTAGGAGACTAAGTAGGGGGTTATGTTTTGATAGTTTGAGATTAGTGCGGATGTAAATGTTTGTGTTGAATATCAGTTTGGAAATGCAATATTTACCATAAAATATGGCTTGCTCCACTGGTTGAGCTCCTCCTTTATGCTCCAACATATCTGGGTTCGATCCTCACTTGTGGAAAAAATTTTACATATTTAACCGACAATAATGCCATGTCACAATTGAATGCCTAGTCACCATTGAGGTGGCATTATCTATGTGTCATGCTTAGTCTCATATATATGTATAGATAGATAGATGGCAGTCTTTAACTATTCTTTAGCCTATGTCTAAAAAATGGTTCCTTTGCAAGAAGAAAATATATCGACGGCATTTACACACAAAATCATTAACAATTTATTTTTTGAATTTTCGATCATTTTTATGTCAGGACAAAACAGAAATTTAAACAAGCACAAGGCACAAGGGCAAGCTTATTAAGATATCTATATATACATTGATATCTTGGCATTGCAAAAACAACTAAACAAGTCTCAAGTTCCATTGATCATTCATTCATTTGTTAAGCAAATAAAAATGGCATCAAACCTTAAAACCATCATGTTGCTTGCACTTGTATGTGCCACTCTCAACATATCGACAGCTGGAGATGCGGACATCCTAACAGATTTTATTGTGCCTGAAAATTTACAAGGCCCAGTTGATGGAAACTTCTTCACATTCACTGGAATGAGAGCTCTTGTCGGGAAACCTTTCCCAACAACTTTTAAGGTGTCGAAAGCAAGCATGGCTGAATTTCCTGCTCTTAACGGTCAAAGTGTTTCTTATGCAGTTCTCCAGTTCCCAAATGGAACAGTCAACCCGCCCCACACTCATCCACGTGCATCCGAGCTATTGTTTGTTCTTTCAGGTTCTTTAGAGGTTGGGTTTGTTGACACGACTAATAAGCTATTTACACAAACATTGCAAGAAGGCGATATCTTTGTGTTCCCCAAAGGTCTCATTCACTTCCAGTTTAACAATGATGCTAAGAATCCAGTTGTGGCTCTTTCGGCGTTTGGCAGTGCTAATGCTGGGACTGTGTCTGTTCCAAATTCGGTTTTTAATTCAACCATTGACAATGATATCTTGGCTTTGTCGTTCAAAACTGATGTTGCCACCGTTCAGAAGATTAAAGCTGGTCTCTCTGGCTAAATTTAGGCCTAACTAGTCTTGAATCTGTGCACCTTGTGCTTATGTTTCTCAACACCATTATATTTGTACTCATGATTTGATGAATAAATTACGCATTGAATAATAGACATTACTAAAAGATTTCTTTATTTCGCTTTCTTTATATATACTTCTAACTTCTTCAATTCATATAATCACCTCTTGTTGCGATCAGATGAGTTTTATCAACAATGAGACTATCTTTGTTCACACACTTTTACTTCTGAACTAATATGATGTTTCATGAATATTATTCGAACTCTTCTCTGATGGTAACATTCAACGTGAACCTTTTGTTGGAATTTTATACTCATAACAATTATACATAAAACAAATACATCATCAAAGCAAGCAGCGGAAGACTATAGGAATAATATATGTAATTAATTAACCAAATAAGAAAGTGCGTACCTTTTAGCAATTCAAGCAATCAAACGATTATGTGATCAAGTAACAAAACCCAAAACCCTAAACTAGGGTTTATACAAATCGTCCAGCCCAAAAAATCAACCACCAAGGATTACAAGCTCAAGTGTGCTTGTTCTTCGTTCTTGTACACACGTACTAATAGCGATTTGATGTGGAGAAGCTAGTTCCTTGAATCACTAATAAACCAAACACTTTATCTTTGAGCTAAGCAAAAATCGAAAACCCTTGGGGATGAGGGTGTTCGACCGGCCACACAAAGAGGAGAGGAGAAGGAGAAGAAATTAGGTTATTGGTGATCCAAGATTAGTTTATAATGAATACATTGATTTGTATTTATAGTTAACATATCTTGGAGTCCAAGTTTGAGTGGGATTGGGTTTGGAAACCCCCCACCGATCGGCCATTCAATCCCAAAAGGGATTCTAGAACTTTCCCGACATCTAATTTCATTCTTAGTCCTTCTAGTTAATATTTAACAACCGTTAACCAAACCTCGTTAATTATTTAACTATCGTTATGTTTTATTTAGTGATTAATAATTAATAACAATAACGTTTTATTTATATTAATTATGTACATCAATTCTCATACGTAATGTGTGCAATCCCGAAGTCTCGAGTTCGAATCCGGACATACTATTATTTAAATATCCATTAAAACCTTTCAGCTCCCACTTGGATATTACTAAATATAGTAATGACATTGGTGAGTCTAGCTTTCACACACCAACGCCCCCAGATCGAATCGAGCATGGTCTCCTGGAAAAAACCATTTAATGATTCATCATTTTTACTTATCCTTTTGTTACTAATGCTACATTAACTATGAATATGGATCAAGTCATTTCATAAGTTAATATTCTATTTCTCGTTGTATATGATTGAACAAGATTACCAAATCATCTGAACGTATTCCAGATAGATCTTGGGTATGGCCATACAAACATCTTGTCAACCCTACGAGGGGCCCAAATATAGTATTATGCTTTGAAACAAATTCAAAGGAACAAATTCTCTTGACTACAAACATAACTCATGAATTTTGCAACACTTCCGAAAATAGCCCTTATAACTACCAGTTACGGATAGCGTTAGACTATCTTACACAAATGCACTACATTCATATCAGTTATCTGGTATCTCAAGTCTGAGGATAAACACTTCATGATATACTTAATGATAAAATCCAAAAGTATCATCATGTAAAGTTGGGATGAGTCCTATATTCAATTCATTGAATATCATGTGAATCTGGTATGTCCCACGCATCAATATACTTTAAAAGTATATTCTACCAAAACTCAGATTTGTCTTAATTCAATGACATTCCCACATCATTGATTGACAACGGACTATTTAGAATAACATAAGTTATTCACGGATTAAACATGCAAATATAGGATATAATATTAAGAAAATGAAAAATAAACATAAACAACTATTTTATTTCATTAAAGTAATATTTGTTCATAACATCCTTTATCCAAATACTAATCACAGATCTGCATGAAACTACTAGCTAAACGAAGTCCTATCCCATCAGCATGGTCAGTAAGTTTATCTTTTGGCAAAGGTTTCGTAAAGGGATCAGCTAGATTTTCATCTGTATGAACTTTGAGTAGATTGATTTCACCTATGTCAACTTGTTCTCGAACATAGTGATATCGACGAGGAAAATGTCTGGCGCCCTTCATGACTCCAGGCTCATTGGCAAATGTTATTGCAGCAGAGTTGTCACAATACACATTTAAAGGTAATTCGATTGAGGGCATTACTCCGAGTCCCGAAATGAATTTCCTAATCCAAACAGCTTCCATCGCAGCTATGTACTCAGCTTCTGTAATAGACATCGCAACCGTTGTTTGCTTCTTGCTCTTCTAGTCAACTGCTCCTCCATTAATGACAAAGACATAACCCGTCTGAGACTTCGTATCATCTTTATCAGTTTGGAATGACGCATCGCAAAAACCTGTAACATCAAGTTCTGCATCTGGATTTCCTCCATACACTAGAAACATATCTTTAGTAGCCCTTAGATACTTAAGAATGTTCTTAACAGCTTGCCAGTGTTTCACACCTGGGTTCTGTTGATACCGACTGGTAATGTTCTGTGCAAACGCCACATCAGGCCTTGTACATCTCACAGCATACATGATAGATCCTACAGCCGAAGCATAAGGAACTTTCCTCATGTATTCCACCTCAGCAGGTGTTGACGCGCATAGTTTATTACTTAAACCATGTTCAACTTGCATCGGCAAATATCCCTTCTTGGAATTTTGCATACTAAATCTCTTCAGTATTTTATCAATGTAAGCACTTTGGCTTAGTCCAATTAACCGCCTTGATCTATCTCTGTAGATCTTGATTCCCAGAATAAATGCTGCTTCCCCTAAGTCCTTCATAGAAAAGCACTCTCCAAGATAAGACTTTACATCTTGCATACTTGGAATGTCTTTTCCCATGATCAATATGTCATCGACATATAAGACAAGGAAAATAACATTACTCCCACTAGCTTTGTGATACACACATGGCTCATCAAGATTTTGAGTGAAACCAAATTTCTTGATTTCTTCATCAAACTTCTTGTTCCATTGCCTTGATGCTTGCTTCAATCTATAAATGGATCTTTGAAGTTTGCATACACGCTTCGGAAACTTTGGATTCACAAACCCTTCAGGTTGCGCCATATAGATGTCCTCATCTAGGCGACCGTTTAAGAAGGCAGTTTTTACATCCATTTGCCATATCTCATAGTCATAGTACGCAACTATGGCTATAAGAATCCTAATAGCTCTAATGTCTGCTACAGGAGAAAATGTCTCCTCGTAGTCTACCCCATAGGTTTGAGTATAACCTTGAGCTACAAGACGAGCTTTATAGGTGTGTGCATTTCCATCCATGTCAGTCTTTATCTTAAAGAGCCACTTACTTCCAACTACCTTAGCATTTGGAGGTAAGTCAACCTCTATCCAGACTTCGTTATCTTTCATGGATTGCATTTCCCCATTCATTGCAACTCGCCATTTTTCCTTTTCAGGACTCATCATGGCAGCTTTATAGTTAGCAGGTTCACCAAGATCCCCTAACATATTTTCCTCAGCTTCTACGTTGAGACATAGACGCTCAGGTGCACGCGTAGTCCTTGCAGATCTACGAATGGGAACCACTTCAATCTCAGGTGGAACGCCCAGACTTTCAGGTTCTACTTGAGGTTGGCTAGTGTTTTCAGAAGGTGTTGTATCTTCTTGATCATCTTCCAGATCATATACTCTCCCACTGAATTCATGAGATATGAGATCCTTTTCAAGAAAGTCTCCATACCTAGCAACAATTACTTTGTTTTCAGGTGGAAAGTAGAAGTAGTAACCCATAGTTTCCTTTGGGTATCCTACGAAGACACACTTAACAGATCTTTGTTGCAGCTTATCAGCAGAGTCACGTTTAACAAACGCCTCACAACCCCAGACCTTTAAGTAAGACAAGTTGGGAGGTTTCCCATACCACACTTCATAAGGAGTCTTATCAACCTTCTTAGTTGGAACCATATTCAATATGCGAACAGCAGTTTCCAAAGCATAATCCCAAAAGGATAAGGGAAGAGTAGTAAGATTAAACATCGATCGCACCATGTCTAGCAATGTACGATTCCTTCTCTCAGATACACCATTTTGTTGTGGAGTATAAGGAGATGTGAGTTGCTGGACAATACCACACTCAGCTAGATAATCTTTAAACTCTTGGCTTAAATATTCACCACCTCTATCAGATCGAAGAGCTTTAATCTTCTTTCCTAGTTGCAGTTCTACTTCACTCTTAAAAACCTTAAATGTTTCAAAGACTTCATGTTTATGTTTAAGTAAATAAACATAACCATAACGACTGAAATCATCAGTAAAGGTTAAGAAGTAGCTAGCACCCTTTCTTGACACATGTCTTAGTGGTCCACATACGTCAGTATGTATCACACCAAGAAGATCAGAAGCCCTTTCTAAACTATTTGTAAAAGGTTTCTTGGTCATCTTCCCAGATATGCAAGATTCGCATTTATCAAATGATTCATCATTGATGTCTTGCAAAAGCCCATCGTGTTGCAGCTGTTGCATGCGTTTCTTGCCTATATGAGCAAGTCTACAATGCCAAAGAAATGAAGAATCCAAATCACCTTTGATTCTTTTATTATTGATGCTAAAGACAAAATTATTTTTATCAACAACATTATCATGCAAATCAATTTCAAACACACCATTTACTGGAATAACATTAAAGTAAAAAACATCATTTAAAGAAACAGAAATTCCATAATCAGTAAATGTATGAACGAAACCAATATCTTTTAACAAGGAAACAGAAACGACACCCCTAACAATGGAAGGTGCGTAATGACAATCGTTTAATGACAGTACTAAACCCGAAGGTAAAACTAAATCAAACGTGCCTATAGCTTCAACGACTGCATGTGCTCCATTACCCACGTGCAGGTATTGCTGTCCATAGGCAAGCTTCCTTGCTCCTCTAAGTCCCTGCAGTGTATTACATATGTGAATACCACATCCAGTATCATATACCCAGGAATTTATTTTATGAGGAAAAGCAAATAATTCTATCATCAAAAGAGTACCTGAAGTACTGGCCACAGTGCCAGTATTTTTATACCTCTTATTGCGCAACTCATCAAGGTACAATGGACAATTCCTCTTCCAGTGTCCAACCTCGGTGCAGTGATGACAAGCCTGATCCTTCTTCGGATTCTCACGCTTTTTGGGAGGGTACTACTTGGGTTCTTGCTGATAAGTCATAACTTGTTTTCCCTTATCAGCTTTACCCTTACCTTTCCCTTTCTTGTTCGCTAGCGGCTTATTAGGCTTAGAAATTCTACCCTTCTGGATGGTCAAAACCGCAGGTGTAGAGGCCTTCTTGGGCAAACCTTTTTCGTAATCAATGAGCATTGCATGTACCTCACTGACTGTCTTCCCCGTGCAATGCATATTATAATTGCGCACGAAACCATCAAATTCCTTGTTAAGGGATCTGTTGATCAGGCCAATTTGTATGTCATTAGGGTAGACATAGTTCAAACGCCCCAACTGGTCCATGTAACTCATCATTTCCAGACAGTGGGCGCTTACAGGTTTCCCATCTCCTTGCTTGCAACTATGAAGAGCATCAATCAAGTCATACAGCTCTACAGTCACAGGCTTTTCAAACAACCTTTGCAATTCTTCCAGCATGAGATTAGGGAAGTAATTCTCAAATTGCTTTTGCAAGCTTGAGTTCATACTCCCGAGCATAATGCAGGCGACCTCATTATACTTGTCATACTCAGATTGCCATGCAGGTCGTGCTTCAGCAGTAGCATCAGCTGCAGGTTCAGGAGGACAAGGCGTAGTCAAATAATTGAGTCTTTTGGCAACCCTCAAGACAATTCTGAGTTGCCGATACCAATCATTGAAATTCGCGCTACCAGTCAATTTCTCTCGATCAAACATAGATTTGAACGACGAGGCTAGTGCAGTAGATTCAGCTTGAGCCATTTCTACAGAAATAAAAGTTCAAAAGTTAGTACTTTCGATAAGTAAACATTCAAGAAAATAAAATACCCTTTGGTCAATATTCATATTAACCATAGTATTTTCCTTGAACATTGGATCCTCATTATCATAGTTCCACCACATCAGTTGATCTGCTAGTGGTGAAAGTATAGAATAGGTAATCGTTGAAAAACGATAATTGACAAACAAGTTTTCAATTCCAAAAATTATGGGATTTACAATTTTGCCAAAACAATTAATGCAAAACGTAAGCATGTTTTATCCCATCTTATGCCTTAAGTTATATGTCTCACTAACTAACTTAATTAAGTTGTCTAATTTAGAGACTGCAAATCATAAAGCTGAGGTCTCACACAACAAAATAATTCACCTCGTTATTGTAATCTAGATCAAGGTCTCACATAACTAAATTACAACTTCAAGTGTTTCATATCATTAGATGGCATAAACTTAAATTTAAAGGGTACAATTTTTGATGTGTAATCAAAACTTATGTATAAAGAAGCATGCATACAACTTTATAACATAAAATTTTCGAAAAACTTACTAAAAGATTTTAATTGCTAAGATTGAATTCTACAAAGTTTTAATCGATGCGTTGAGAAACTTACAACTTTGCACTAAGATGCTTCGTACATAGAATGGTTATACTAGGTAGCTCCAATCGAACGCACAGGGGGCAGAGGACCAGGTAAGCGCTGAAGCATAACCTTAGACATCCATTCAGTGAGACTATGCTCACTTCTTAAATACCCCTTTATAGTTTGTTCTAGTGGGTGAGCCGTTCTAACCATTTAGTACAGTCGCATCAGTCGATTAAAAGTTCAAGAATAATTCTTAGATAACAAATCAATTTCGCCATTATTTAGTCCATTTAATTTTCTATTCATAAAAAACCCTTTTTGCTTACTAACATGTCAAACAATATATAAACAAAAAAGCATTTTAATAAAAATTAAACACACTCAAATAATATAAACATATAACTAAACAATTTAACATATGTAAAAACAATTAGCCACATGCATAATTATTTCAATAAACTCTAATAACAATTCTAGTCGTAAATAAATGCATACATTAACTAGGACTTTCATCTCGCGAGAAGATGAGCCACATACATCGACAAGTCGATTGCGTAAGCCGAAGTTAATAGTATACCAATTAGCACATAACGAATTTTATTAGTTATAATTGAGGTCTTCCCCAATTCAATAATTATTAAATAAATAAAACATGTGTGTATCACTTAACAATTAATCAATATACAATAAACAATACTCCATGGCAAAACATGCATGTTCCACCATGGATCCCGCATAACAATTATCACAGAGGTACGCATATTACATGGCACATAACAATTATTCATTAATTAACCACATAAAATAAGCATGCAATCCTAGGGTTTCTACAAGTTTTACAAAATTAAAACCTAATTAAATAAATATAGGGTAATCGACCCATATTAAATAAAATTAGGGTTTCGAATTCAAAACCCTAGAAACCATAAAAAGCATGCATATAATCATAAAGATTCAATTTTTATGTGTTTCGGTAATTAATAACATCATATTAACGGCTCGTGATGCCACTGTTGGAATTTTATACTCATAACAATTATACATAAAACAAATACATCATCAAAGCAAGCAGCGGAAGACTATAGGAATAATATATGTAATTAATTAACCAAATAAGAAAGTGCGTACCTTTTAGCAATTCAAGCAATCAAACGATTATGTGATCAAGTAACAAAACCCAAAACCCTAAACTAGGGTTTATACAAATCGTCCAACCCAAAAAATCAACCACCAAGGATTACAAGCTCAAGTGTGCTTGTTCTTCGTTCTTGTACACACGTACTAATAGCGATTTGATGTGGAGAAGCTAGTTCCTTGAATCACTAATAAACCAAACACTTTATCTTTGAGCTAAGCAAAAATCGAAAACCCTTGGGGATGAGGGTGTTCGACCGGCCACACAAAGAGGAGAGGAGAAGGAGAAGAAATTAGGTTATTGGTGATCCAAGATTAGTTTATAATGAATACATTGATTTGTATTTATAGTTAACATATCTTGGAGTCCAAGTTTGAGTGGGATTGGGTTTGGAAACCCCCCACCGATCGGCCATTCAATCCCAAAAGGGATTCTAGAACTTTCCCGACATCTAATTTCATTCTTAGTCCTTCTAGTTAATATTTAACGACCGTTAACCAAACCTCGTTAATTATTTAACTATCGTTATGTTTTATTTAGTGATTAATAATTAATAACAATAACGTTTTATTTATATTAATTATGTACATCAATTCTCATACGTAATGTGTGCAATCCCGAAGTCTCGAGTTCGAATCCGGACATACTATTATTTAAATATCCATTAAAACCTTTCACCTTTTACATGGTTAACGTTTGAAAAATTAAGATTGGCTTTTGAAACAACCATATAAAGAGAACTCAAAAGGTCTACCGTTGATATCGTTTATTGACCACTGAGACTTAAAAAATACAAAAACAATTGAAGCCATAGATTTATTCAAGAGTCTAGGGATTGAAAATACAGGTTTAAAGTGATTTAATCTGAACAACGTGGAAAAAACAAGGCAGACAGGCTTCGGTCAATAACCATGATATGCAGAAACACGAATTTTGTACGTTTACTTCATCCGTTGACAAATATAATCTCTAGATTTTGTCAGAGAGTATTGTTTGTTTATGTTCTTCGTAAGATTTAATGCTCTTCAAATACTAAATACTTACAAGAAAATGACATGATGTTACCATCATATCACGAACTCGAGACAGAATTAACTAGGCACATAAAAAATAAAACCAAGACAACAGATCACAGTTGTTTCTTTGTAGGCTCAGATCATTATACAGCATCATTAGAACGCACAAGTATATGCTCCTTCGACAACTAAACTCTTGATCACCAACAACAAAGAAAATCGATGTCACCTATGTTAAAACCAATTAGTATAAATATAAACCACCTTCAAAAATAAACATCAACAGAACTCAAAAACTTCCAATGGCATCCATTAAATCTCTTTTTTGCATATCATTGGTTTCCTTTATTCTGCTTCAAGTAGCAGTCTCTACTGACCCCGATATCCTAACCGACTATGTACTACCACCAAACACAACTGACCCAAACTATTTCACATACACAGGTGTGCGATCAATAGTTAATGCCACCTTCCCAACCAATTTTACAGTTGTAAAAGCTACCTTAAACGAGTTCCCGGGTCTCCTTGGTCAAAGTGTTTCCTATGCTATTCTTGAGTTTCCAGCTGGCTCTCTTAACCCGCTTCACATCCACCCTCGTGCCAGTGAGCTTCTATTTGTGATCCACGGTTCACTACAAGTTGGATTTGTTGATACAAAAAATACACTTTACAATCAGACACTCGAAACTGGTGATATCTTTGTGTTTCCTAAGGGACTTGTTCATTTTCAGTATAACTCCAATACCACCGAACCCGCTTTGGCTGTATCGGCTTTTGGGAGCGCGAGTGCTGGGACTCAGTCTATTGCTAATAGTGTTTTTAATAGTACTATTTATGAGGGAATCCTGGCTGAGTCGTTCAATACTAGTTCGGACGTTATTGAACACATCGAGTCTGGGCTCAAGGGCTGATCAGCTGTTCTTATTTCATAATCCTGACTTGTATACTTTCTTTTGATGAGATTTTTGCTTGATATTTGAAAATAACTGTTGACATTGATATCTATGTTACAGAAATGGATCCTTTTATTATCATTGTAAGTGTGCTGTTTACTTTTGTTTAGAAATCGATCCAATCCGCTAAGGTCTTTAATTGATAAGTAAGTAGTTTGTCAAATGTAAGTAAAACAATTATGTTATTTCATTAGTAACTTTTTTCGACAAAAAAGCTGTTTTTTTACAATAATCTGTCTGGAAGATTTGGTTTAATTTTTTCTATCTTCCAGACAAAAGAAAGCCAAATCTTGCAGCCAAATTCAGATTTTTAACGATGTTCATTTACAATTAATAATCCATGATACATAAATGGAACTGTCATCTTTCACAAACAAGCCTGATTTCATGGCACTCATATTTAAGGAAACATGAAGGAAAAGTAACAGAGTTTGGGGCTCCTTATAAGATGGAACATAGACTGCTACCAGTTGCTAGGGTACCGATAGTGAGTGCTGCGTTTAGTGCTCCAAATGCTACCTTCCATTGTTGCTGCAAAATAATTGTAATGATACAGCAGACTAAATCAATAAAATAAAAAGTCTATCTGATTAAAGTTTCTGATTTAAACGTTATGAATATGAATCTAATAACCTAAAGATAGCTAGGTACGACAATTAGATAAATGGTCACTTTTGTTTGCATTATTACGGATACTATTTACTGATTAATTATCAACACTGTATGTTTTCATATTGTGTCCCTCGCTTGTGAGGGACCAAATTGAGTTCAAAACAAACAGTATTGTTTCTTGGGAGTTGGGACCAAAGCTTTTCATTGTATTAGCGACGAACTAATTTTGAGCAGACCACAGAAACTACCGTTTATGTAATTACTAAAGACTATAGATAACATTGAGATAGAAGTTTAAAACCCACCCGTTGTGGTACGACTGCTGTAGATGTAGCAGGTAAATGAACCGGAAACGATGGTGGATAGTGGTAAGAGTAATTGTTTTGAATCCACGTATGGTTGTGTATAGGAGGAGTGGTCGGGCCATATGGATTCCCAGTTGGGGGATAAGTGCTCCACTGATGATGATTATGAGCAGGAACAGGAGGTGGCCTATACGGAACTTGAACCATGGCTAAAGATTGATTCCATGTCTGGTTATTACCCGAATGTGGTTTATCAAGAGCTGGGACTGTCCCAGATGATTTAGACCTTGCTTGCTGAGGCGATCTTAGCTGCGAGAAACAAACAAATACAGGTACATTCTAATAAACAATCTGATTTTTAACTATTACTATATTAAACATTATGATTAAAACATTGCTAAAAAATATCAAAAATGACTATCTTCAAATACCTCGGTTAGTTTTGACTTGTTCATAGCTTCAAGCAACAGATAGTTGTCTAGAAACCGCGACAAACCATTATGAGCGTGATCACATTTTTGCCACATATAGCAATCAAGACAAAGATAGAATGATCCTCCTATTGGATCTTCCAAGCACCCGACACAAGTTAAAAATGTAGAGGAGATGAACTTCTTACAATGATCACAAAACGGCCTTCCACTTTTAACTATATAGTAAAGTGTCATCACTTCACGAAAATCCAAAGTACCATTTCCATCAAGATCCAATTGCTTGAAAAAAGATGGATTTTTCATTTGGAAACACCCTTCGTCCCGCATGAACTCCAAGAACTCTTTTTGGTCTATCTTGCCATCCCCGTCACTGTCCATCGCACAAAAAAAGTCGCGAGCCAACTGTTGAATATCGTCCGAGCTTGCTTGGTAATGAGCCATGGCTATTTTGGAAAGCTCTTCCATGGTATATTATTTTAAGAGCTTATTTTGTTCAATGGAAAGGTGCATGTATATTAAACCCTTGGCAACTGGCATTGATATTTGGAAGTAATGTAGACTTCTAAAAGAAGACTTTTGGCAGCATATTAAACTTTTAATTTCTCTTTTCATATATAATTTAATTAGAAAGCTATGTATATATCATTAATATACAAATAGTACAATTATGTTTCATTTGTTATAATATTATAGACAATTTTAGCTGGCCACACAAGTTAACAAGCCGAAGTCAATGTCTGCAAATGGAAAAAAAATCATAAGTTTTCGATCAATTCGTTCATTTCAATGTGTTCTATGTATTCTCCTAGGATTTATTTTGTTGCAAATCATGGGAAAATTAGAGTCAAGACAGTTTAGCTTATTAAGCCAACAGATTGAAACAAGATAAGCTAGTGTGCATAAAGGATAATATTGACATTTGATGGTAACAACAATTAACAACTATTTAAAAGGAACTCGTATCATTAGTTTATACAGTGTTTATAGGGTGGTATTAGCATAGTCTAACTATTTGCACCCCCAATGAGCTATAAAGCAAGTGCAAAAAGGTTTCGATTAATGAAATGATTTGCAAGTTAACGTATATCAACCCATATATACGTTAAGTTGCAAATCATTTCATTAATCGAAACCTTTTTTCACTTACGTTTTTGCAATTGATATATACGTTAAGTAGCAAATTATTTCATATACCAAGTCAATACAAAAAGGGTCGTGATTGGGTACATGGCTTGGTATACAAATACAAATGGTCTTGATGAGTCCTTGACCCAGCCGATCGACCTGCTCTCTAGTCAGTAGTCACAAGAATCTCTACAATATCATCAAATTATCATTGACTTATGGGATAAATAAAATCAATATAAAAATTATTGCAATTTAAAATTAAGTTTAACATGACTTGTTTTATGTTTTTATGCTGATAGTAACTGATTGATATCTTAATAATACCAATGCACCAATTTTTTTTAAAAACAACATCTTACAGAATCATTTAAAAAAAAAAATACCAATGAGACTTGCCCAGTCAAGAACGAGTGCGTTGACATAACTTGGGACCGCGTTACAAAATAATCTCAACATGTTTTTAGATGGTGAGATGAGATGAGAATAATTATTAGTTTTGTTTTCTAGCCGGAATATAGA
Source organism: Chrysanthemum seticuspe (assembly GCA_019973895.1). Taxonomy (NCBI): domain Eukaryota; kingdom Viridiplantae; phylum Streptophyta; class Magnoliopsida; order Asterales; family Asteraceae; genus Chrysanthemum; species Chrysanthemum seticuspe. The sequence goes on along the minus strand of BPTQ01000002.1, from coordinate 233,263,784 downwards.
TGGTGAGATGAGAATACTCTTTGGTTGTCCATAAACTTGTTCATATTTTGACTGAGGCTTGAGGCTTGAGATCGACTTGAGAGTGTGCCCTTCAAGGTTGATGGTTCATAATGAAATGTGAAGATTAGGGGTGGAAATGAGCCGAGCCGTTCGTGAAAAGCTCAGGATCAGATCGGTAAAAAGCTCGAACGAGCCGAGCCTAAATAAGCTCGAGCCTAAGTTGCAGCTCGTTTATTAATCGAGCTCGAGCCCTAGCTTTACATACAAAGCTCGTTTGGGCTCGCGAGCCTAAACGATATAATGGTATTTTAAGTATTAAACAAATATACGATCCGAGCTCGAGCTTATTAACGAGCTCAATAAAGATATATTACGAGCCGAGCTCGAGCTCGAGCCAAGCTTTTAACTTTTCATGGCCAAATCGTATAAACGAGCCGAGCTCGAGCCGAGCCCGAGCCTATATAAAACACCACGAGCCGAGCTCGAGCCTAAATTTTAATGCTCGAAACGAGTCGAGCTCGAGCTCGAGCCTTTTAAAACTTAAACGAGTCGAGCTCGAGCTCTGGCAGGCTCGGGCTCGGCTCGGCTCGTTTTCACCCCTAGTGAAGATCTCTTTGAATGAAAATACATGATTGTCTCAATCATAAACAAAATCGATCAAGCGCTTCAGATCTTTATAATGGTTCATATATAATGAAATGTGAAGATCTATACGAATGAAACACATACTTGTGCATTCATGATACAACCTACTTGTATCGATAGTAGCACCACCACTATAGTGGGTGCGAACTCCTTAAGATAAAGAGAAGATAAGGCATAGATTTATTTGACCAAACGATGAACTTTTATTAATAACCTATTCGGTATAGAGAAAAGTTATGTATAGAACCCTTTTTTACTAAAGATCAAGATGGTTAATCTTGACCATCCATCCACCTTCAATCCAATGGCTAATATTAATTGGATTTTTTAATTTAATTTTCACTTAGGGGTACTTTTGTAATTTTACTACTAACCTTATCTACCCCCAAACCACACAATATCTTCTCATAGTCCCGTTTCACCCACACACACTGATTTCACATAGTAAAACCCTAACTGATCAAAATTAGCTCAATACAATGGATATTCGACATGAAATACCACTATCTAAAGGTGATCTGGTACCTCAATCGTCTTCATCGCCAGTTTCCGATCAAATTAAGTTTGGAATTGTTTATACTGGTATACATTTTTTCTTTTTGTTCATATTTCATTGCTTATAATGATTAGATGTTGCTTATTTTATTGCTTATCTAGGTTTTTAGGGTTTTTAGGTTTTGTTGCTTATTTTTGTATATTAGGATTAGATGTTGCTTATTTTTGTTACTTATTTTGATATTAGCAGCAGAGAGGAAGTAACTGTAGATGTGCTTATTAGGTTATTAAAATGCAATGCAAGAGATAGTTTTTGGATTTGCTTTTGCTGTATCAAATAAGAATAATATGATAAGCTGTTTTCTAGCTTTAGGCAGATTCTGATTTTAGAGGTAAAAGCGCTTTTGTAAAATAGGTTAATGAAAAACAACTTTAAAAGGATGATGCGAAATATCTTCTTAGAAACATGTGTGTCCTAGTCCAAACGCTCAGAAGTGCCGATTAGCTTTATCAAAACGCAGTATTTAGTACTTAGGTCTGCTGCACGATTTATTTAGAATCCTTCATGACATGTCTGTATCATGCGAGGTTTAGTACTTACATGATCTTACTTGCATTAGCGCTAGTGCTTATATTTCATATGGTTGATAATATATGCTTCGGTTTTGTCTTGTATTTGTAGCAGTAGATGTGTTGAGAATATATGCTTCGGTTGATAATATATGCTTCGGTTTTTTATTTTTGTTGCTTATTTTGATATTAGGAGCAGATTTGTTGCTTATTTTAGGTTTTTGTTTCTTATTTTTGGATATAAATAATAAATTTTGCTTTTTTAGTTTTTTGTTGCTTATTCAACATGATGAATCACTGATGATTTTTTAATATTTTTTGATGTTAGGTGTTAAACGGAAAAGGTTGTTACCAGAAGCTGATGAGAGTAAAAAGGAAATGAAGATGAAGCATCTCAAAGGTGACACGGATATTGAGCATTTTGGTTTTAAGGTTGATAAGAAAGTGAAAGTTGATCAAAAGGGAAAGAAATCGAAAGTGAAAGTTGATCATTCTGAGGATGAAGTTGATCGAAAGACAAATAAATCGAAGAATATTTTTCAGATGAAGTTGAAGAGAAATAGGAACGATTCATCAGATTCTTCATCTTTTGATGAAGAAAAAGAAAGGCGAATGTAAAAGGCATTGAAGAACATTAAGAAAGAAGAATCTGATGAAGAGAATTTCCCGAGGAGAGGTAAAAAAAATGAAAAAAAGTTGACGCGTGAAGAAAGAGAACAAGAAGAGTATCTTAAGAATTTTCCATCTCTGCGTGCAAGTACAGTTCCTAGTTCCTTTTTTTCTTCCATTCGTGAATCAAGAGTTGATATGGGTAAGTTTTTGTATGAAATAGCTTTTAGCTCATTTCACAACATCGCCATAGAAAAAGTTCCGTCAAGGTTGGGAAGGTATGTGGTACAAAATTTTAATGCAAAAACTTATTTGTTGATATTGGATACTGGCGATTCTATCAAGGTCACTCATTCAAAAATTCACGAGATCTTAGGTATTCCTATTGGCGGTGATTCCTTATTTTCATTGGATCTCAGACCTATTGAACATGAGTTTGTGAGGTTGTGGGTTGCTCAGTTTTTCCCTAAGTCATTGAAGGATATCTGAGTTGGTGATATTGCTTCCGTGTTGATTTCTGCCAAGGAAGTTGACTTTCTTTTTAAAGTTAACTTTCTTACACTCTTTACCAACACGATGGGTATGGTCGCTGGTCTGAAGAGACATATATGTTTGGATGTGGTTAGACGCCTCCGTGAAGAACAATAATTTATAATATTGATTGGTGTGACTACATTCATCACTGCCTTCAATACAATGAAATGACGGATAAAAAAACTGTCCAGTACCTTGGTCCATTTCTTTTCCTCATTGTAAGTTTCTAAATTAGTTTAAATTGTTTCATATTTGTCCATTTTTTTCATTCTTTTGCATTTACATATTTTTTGTTGTTATCAGATATTGTATTTAGATTCAACAAAGTTCGAGAGGTTCCTTGTTGTTCGCACACGTCCCGCTATCAGAGACTGGACGCCAACCTTAATGAGACAAAGAATGGACCTCGAACTTAAAGAACGTGTGGTGGGGCTGTTAGAACTCAATAAGGAATGAACTAAAGCCGAGTGTCAAGAGACTGAAGGCTTTACTGCTGGTGGTTCTTTGGAAATTTATGAGAAAGAGGTTTTGTTTACTTTTTTGTTTTATCTTTTACATTTTATTACATGTGATTCAATGTTAATCACATGTGATTTTTCATGTGATTAATTTAGAATCACATGTAATTCATTTAGAATCATATGTGATTCATTTAGAAACACATGTGATTAGTTATTGATTACAATACTACTTGTGATTAAATACAGGATTTGTTTAAAAAAGTTGAAGAAAAGTATTGATTACAATGTACGGAAAGAAATGTACTTGAAGATTATTTGAGGAAAGCTAAAGTTCGTTGAACTACGTGAGAAGTATGTTGAAATTTTTAAGAAACCAATTTCATTCAACGATGATGACTACGATGGAAATTCAGATGGTCATGGAAATGACGGTGATGGGAATGACGACGATGATGATGAAGATGGTAACAATGAAAATGGTGACAAGGAAGTAAATGATAAAGATCCATCTGATATTAGTAAGGTGAGTTTAGAAGATTTTCATAATGAGCCATATGGTACGGATGAACATCCCGAGAAGCGAGCAGATGAAAATGAAAAAGATTCAGTTGATCCAACTAAAAATGAAGCTATTGTTGGAGAGGTGATTGACTGTATAGTTGATGAAAATGAAGATGATTCAGAAGAGGATGTGATCACAAGTACACCTGTGTCTTATACGCAATGGCTAGATAAAAATATAGATCTTGTTGGAGAGGTGATTGACTGTATAGTTGATGAGTACCTATATGTAATATTCTAACATAATACAACTTTCCTTCTTTTAACTAAAATTTGTTTCTTTTTAATCAAGTCTTTTGATTTGATTCAGGGTGTTGAGCTTGATTTAGAGATGCGTCAGAGAATGGAAGTCGTGAATGATGGTCCGAGTACTCCTGAAAGAATATCTACTCGTGTTTCCGCTGCAAGTCCCATACCTGAAAAACGAATGGTGAAACCGTCCCCGTACCTCTTATCTCCAAATATGAACAAGAAGACAATAGTTATAGCCAAAATTTCAAGGCTGGAGTGTATTCTTGGAACCAGTTTGTTTGCAATTCAAGGCGACACAATGTAAGTTCTGTAGATCATTACATGTGCAATATTTTTTTATAAATCATTAGTTTTATAAATGACATGTGATTCAATGAGGATCACATGTGATTATTTTGTCTGTTATATGTTTATATAAGTCAATCCTTTTTGTCTATTATATATATTTTTTCTTTTTGCATACAGTGAAAATGTTTTTGAAACACGTTCCGGGAAGAAAGTAATTTCAATTCGTTTGAATATGGAAACATTAGCATCGGGTTTGTGGATTGATGCTAATGTATTTGATTGCTGGCATGCAATTCTTAACTATGAAGAGAGATTCAAAGAGGTTCATTCTCCATCGAGGCATTTTTTCCCGACTGATTGTATTGTAAGTGTCCTAAATTTTTTAAATTTACTATGCATGTATTTATTTTGATGATATATTTACTTATGTTATCTTGATACAGACAAGCACTATGTTTGATGGAACCTTAACTACTTTTGCGCAAATTTGGGAAAGTTTTTCAGCTCAAGTTACAGCTCAGTTTGAAGACAATACGGGTGGCTTGGCTCTTGAAGGAATCGACTTGGTAAAATTCATTTTTTTTTTAGAATTATTGACTTATGTTATTTCATTTTTTATATAATGTCATTTTGTTTTGTTAAAACAGGTCTTTTTCCAATTTTTGCTTCTCGCCATTTTTATGTAGTCGTCTTCAGCATAACCAAAACAACAACAATAACAATCCTGGATAACTCTTACAGTGAGTCAACTTATGAAGAAAAGTATGGAAAAACATGTGAACTTCCTGTAAGTATTACTGTATGTTTTAATGCTTTGATCACATGTGATTTATTAACAAATCTCATGTGATTTACCCAACTGATATGTTCCCAGAATTACATTTGATGAATTTATCTTTATTTTTTGTAGAAAAAGTTTTTTGCTCGTCATTTGAAGTTGTATAATCACAAAAGACATGCTACGATTCGTAAATTGAAGCCAAAAATCCCAAGATTGAAATGGAGGACCAAGGCTAATTTCCGAGATTGTGGGATTTTCAGTATGCTTCATATGAATTGTTCATGGGTGGAGCTATTAGTAAATGGGATTGTGGGCTTGTTTCTGAGTCAGACACGCAATGTGACATGCTAAGGCGTTTGAGACTCAAGTATGCAACAAAGATATTGTTGCACGAGCTCAATGTGCATGCAGAGAAGATGCTTGAATAAGCTAACGAGTTTAATAAAATTGATTCTCAAGAAAAGATGTCCATGATTTTTGATGCATTTAAGAACAGGGAGCAACGTGAATGCAGCTAAGCATGCAAGGAGAATGGAAGCCGTTTATTGTGTTTTGTCAATGGTTAATCAGTTTGTCCATGTTTGAAAAATAACATATTTTGTGTTTTGGGATGTTTCAATCTATTATTGTATGGTAGATCATATGGTAGAACAACAGCAAAATTTTATGGTAGTCTAGTTTGTGTTGATGGTAGAATAGTTTATGCTACAATTTATGGTAGAATAGTTTATGGTAGTTAAGTATTTTATCTATCCTAGAACAGCAGTTTACTTTCTTAAGAATCAATCTATTATACTATTTCATTGTCATTACATGTGATTCAACATGAATCATAAGAGTTTGATAAGGTTTTAAAATGTACCTTTTTGAGGGGTCATTTAAGCCCTTATTTGATCACCTTTGTATTCGTTATTGCTTAATATCGTTCCTTTTCACTTTTTAGGTCTCTTGAAGGCAAACTGCTGTAATGGCACTTATTTGGACGAAAAGGCGCGGATATATGAAGAAAATGGCCAAAGTCAAGAATCGAGACACTCAAGCTGCTAAATTACAAGGGGACGGCGTCACTGCTTAATCTGCGACGCCGTCGGAGGAATTTGTGACGACTCAGAAGAGAAATTGCTAGTTTTTGGAGGACAGCGTCGGGCTTTAAAAGAGTAGGCCATCGCAACTCAGACGGCCTAGATTCAATCCAGACGGCGTCAGAAGCTAAAGAGGATGGCGTCACAAGCATAAGGTGACGCCGTCGCAAGATTAACTTGGCCAAGACGAAACCCTAATGACGGCGACACGACGGCGTCACAAATCATAAGGTGACCCCGTCGCACATGTAATCTTATATATAGAATCCGAATTTTTCAGTTTTAGAGAGTAGTCTTTTGGGTAAACTTTTGGAGTAAAACTTAAACCGAACCAAGGTCGTATTTTAGGGTTCTAAACCCTATCTTACACCAAGATAAGTTGTTTACTTCATTAATTTAATTATGTCTTCAATTATTTGTGTGTATGCTTGCATGTTCTCCATGTCCGGCTAATTTACTTGTGTGTTTGCTTAGGGAATATGAAACTTAATTATTGAATATTGATTGGTTGTTTCTTATCTTAGTTGATTAATGATCTAGTAATGCGATAGGTCATTCGTTGTGTACTTAATGCTTGATTAATCTTTGTGAACCTTAGGTTATAGCACTTTGAGTTGTTGTAAGCTAAACTATCCAAAGAGGCCTTAGAGTTAGAGTTTATCATCCCTAGTGGGTTTTGTAGACGAGACCCTTTGGTAACTTCAAAGAGTAGGGAGAAACGCATACCCTACAACTTTAGACACACAACGCAACTAGGAATAAGGACGTGACAATTCAACCACCAATAGAAGATAATTAAGGAGTAGTAAAACCTAAGTAAACACATCTTTAAACTATCATACGAGCACACAATAATTAGACATAGACTACCACCACCTTAGTTTAGATAATTAGATAATAGTAGAGTAATCGGTAGAAATACCAACCCCCCAAATCCAAATCCCGAGATTCGTATTTTTCCTTTTCTAAAAAACATAAAAAGATAAAAAATAATCTTCCTCAACCCCAACCTTAGCGTAGTAACTTCTCACTAGCATTCCTATTCCCCTAGAGAACGATATCAATTCCCGTGGATTACCCTAATACTACACTACAACGATTAGGTTCACTGCCTAGGGTGTTGAAAAACTTGCTCGACGAAAAGGAAGTTCCTTTGACCCCGAACGCGCTGTGTAAGCGTATCAAGTTTTTGGCGCCGCTGCCGGGGAATAGAATAGCTAGTTAGTAGTCCACCTCGTTTAGGTTTCTTTGCTTGATTCCTATCAAGTAATTTTTTTTTCTCATTTTTAGCTTCCTTTTAGTCTATCCCCCTTCTTCGTGACCTTTGTTCGTAACCCCATCACTTTTCATCATGGAAGGTGAAAACCCCCCCTCAAATCATTGTCCCGCCAAGAGACCGTACTCTTGGTGAAAACTCGAGACCTAGCCACCTAGGCTATAGGAACACCATTGAGCTTCCCGACCAAGCCCAAATTATGGCCCTGCGATCCGACACCATCCGGTTGGTGCAAAATGGATGTGCATTCCATGGACTTCGTTCCGAAGATCCAAATCAGCATCTGAGAGATTTCCTCAAAATTGTCGATTCCATCGACCTTGATGCTACTACTCGGGAGACCACGCATCTGCGTCTCTTCCAATTCTCTTTACGGAACCAAGCTAGTAATTGGCTTGAGCGACTTCCCGCCGGCTCCATCTCAAGTTGGGATGATCTCACCACTCGTTTCCTTGCTCAATTTTTCCCACCAGGGAGAACCACAAAACTTAGGAATAATGACATCTTGATGTTCCAACAACGTCAAGGTGAATCTCTCTACGAAGCATGGACTCGATTCAAGGACTTACTTCATAAAGTCCCTCATCATGGCATTGATCTTTGGCTCCAAGTCCAAATCTTTTATGATCATGTCAACTTCCCCACTAAGCGATCCATTGACCAAGCGGCCTGTGGAAAACTTAGTGATCTCACCGCGGAAGAATCATTGGGTATAATAGAGGACCTTGCTCTCTATTACAACGAAAGTTGGAATGACCCCCGTGAGTTGCCCAAAACCGTTAAGGCATTCTCTTTGCCTCCAATTGACTCACAACCTTCTGACCGTAGGATGCTTGAACTTGAAGATCAAGTAAAATTCCTTATGAGCTCTTACGAAAATCCTAAGTCTTCACGCCATGTGAACAAAGTTTCCTCCTCGTGTGAAGCGTGTAGTGATCCTCATAACACGCGCACTTACACCCGATCCCCCGAACATGCTTCCGTTGACTACGCATCCTCGCGTGTTAATGGAACGGGAGGAAGATTCCCTGCAACACCCGGACCTAGGACTTTTAATGACACCCGAGAAGCATGGAAGGGCAAGCCCGACTTCTATTGGGGACAAACCAAAGAATTCACTTCTAATGATTTCTCATTACCCCTATCTCATGGCCCGAGCCAAAACATTGAAGGAATGTTGCAACAGCTTGTCGCATCCCAAGAAGCCCAAATAGCTAAGCTCTCGGACCGTTTCAACCAACAACAAGCCGATATGGATAGGAAGATAGATAACCTTTTGAAAGCCATAACCAATAGTGATAGGAAGGTTAGTGCTACTCCTGAGCCTTCCGGTGTAGAGATTAAGGACCCAAGTAAGCTAGCTAAGCACGTTCAATTCTTCAATACCATCGCCTTAGTGAAACCTAATGACGAAGAGGACCATACACTTGAGAATAATGAAACAACCGAGGAAGTAAAGGAAGTAGACAATGACTATTTCAATAAGTTTCCTACGGAAGAAGAATTATCTTGCCACCCTCACTTAGTGCGTGACCTCCGTCACATGTATGTTAGGAAAAGCCCTAGGATCAAGTTTGGGAACCCTTGGAACCTCAATATACCATGTTGCATAGGACACCTTTTTGTGGCAAAGGCCTACATTGATCGCAAATCCCCAATCAACATAATGACTAGCACCTACTACAACTGGGTAATGAAGAAGCCTATCCCAACTAGGCAAGATCCAAAAAACCCTAATGTTAGTTGCAATTTTCTTGGTAGAATTAAGGGATTGCCCGTTTTTGTAGGTAGTTTCACATTCCCTACGGACTTCATAATAGTGGATGATATTAGCACGGCCATAGACCCTAGCTTGTCCCACGTTATTCTAGGAAAACCTTTCATAGAAAGCACCGGGATGACCTATGATCCCTCGTTAGGATTAATGCGATTCAAGGATGAGACCGATGACATAGCTTACCAAATGCCGTTTAAGATTGAGAAGTTTTCATCACTCTCTAATGATGAAAAGGAACTTAAACTTTCGGTCTATTATAGGAATGATGAGGATAGGGAAAAAGGAGTAGATTATGTAATGGCTAAGATTTTCGGATTCTATAAGGATTGCTTGAACTTAGGACCGAAATATAAGACCGAGTGGGGAGAGGACGAACTTTTAGAGAGGTGTATCATAGGGCACTTCTACAACATGGAACCACCCACTGGAGACCGTCATGAGGAAGAAGGTGACGGTAATGAAGTCACGTAGGAACACGACTATGAGTCTAGCTACAAGACTCTTAAATAAAGAAAAGCGCTTCGTGGGAGGCAACCCATGCTTAATTGTTTGCTTGTTAGTATCATATATCTTTTATTGATTGTTTATTCTCATGTTTAAATTTGTAAAAATGCTTTATTTTGTTTTTAACCTCGTCTTAATTGCATATACAGGTATTTTACATAAAGGATAAGTGTAGGGAGGATTACACACGTTTTCATAAGAAACGTGAACATGAGAATAACATTTAATTAAAAGATATATTTGTGTGTTTTTTCGAGTCAAATGCTTGTATCGAGTCATAATGGATGTTTTGCAGAAATTTTTCCAGATTCTAAAGATGTAAATTTTCCAGAAATTTTCCAGAAAATCGCAGACCAGTTTTTGTCAGGATAACCTGACGGCGTCAGGATTGCAACCTGACGGCGTCAGGAAGGAGTAAAAACATCAGATTACTTTTTCTCGTTTTTCTGAGCTTCTTATAAATTTTTGGAATTTTCCAGGTCTTAATTTTCTTAGAAATTCTGTAAACATCCATTCCACAAGCATTATATCCTAGTTTAAATCGAGTCTTATATATTATTACCGTCGATTTTACGCGAAGGTTTCGTTTGTTTTCTTCAAGTGTGCAGGTTTTGTTTATCAAGAAGAAGTTACATAAGATTGAGGAGCTTTTCACGCATAAATTCTTCTTGGAAAGGATTTAACCACTACTTCACACACGGATCCTACCGAGCTAATCAGGGGAGTACTAGTTTCTTTCATTTTTAATTACCTTCTATTATCATAACTTTGATACTTTCGGGGAACATTGGGGACAATGTTCAGTTTAAGTGTAGGGAGGGAAAATAAAACGGGAACTTTGAAACTATGCTTATCCTTGATTATTTGCTTTGTCTAATTGCATTTGCGTAATAAACCATGAGAAAATGTCGGTTAGGGTAATTTTGGCACGAAATTTTTAATTTTTCATGACATATAGGAGTGGGCCATTAGTCTTAACAAAAGCGTCTCACGGATAGGAAGTTATATGACTAGCACAAAACCCTTTACCACTTAAATTCCACCAAAAATGTGAGGATCGCCCTTAGATTAGTAGGAATTGAAGCATTCATCTTCAATGCTTAGAGTGTGAACTGGTAGTATATTAGATTCTAGAACTTGTTTTGTGATGCATTCCGAGATCGCTAGTGAGACTACACTTGTGTAGTTAGGAATAACTAAATGATAAGAGGCATTAGGATAACCCTTGTTTGATACCCGTAATATAATTACTTCTTCCACCTCGGTTGAGTAATTCCCCCACACCCTTTGCGTTGTACTCATCTTTAGTACACGATACCCCTAGTTAACCCCTCAGAGCCTATCCTTTTCGCGGTTCTCGTGATATTTCAGTTTTCCGGAATATCAATGAAGAGCATTGTTTACACCCCACCCCAAATGTACACCCAAATCGCCTTAGCCTACCTTGTATGCACTCACTTTTAGTGCATTATTGTTATCACCCTAAACCCTTAGTTCAATTATCTAATTACTTGCATGAGTTGCTAAGTCGAGTCATATCCTTTGTATACAGTTTTGGGACGATTGGGACTCATGGGAAAAGTTAAAGTTTTAAATGACTAAAAGGGAACGTCAATTCCCTTCTCTGCGTAATAACGTACTCCAAGTGTTTTGATCTGTTCAATTCGGGTCATATTAGTGTTAGAGTAATAAAAACTCAAGTGTAGGGATGTGCTATAAATCCCTATTATTTTGATGTTATCGTAGAGGATGGCAGAGTAAAAGTGTATGAAAAAAAAAAAAAAAAAATACGGGCTACCATCCTACATCTATCTTTAAATTTATGTTTGTTTATTTCAGTTATCTAGAGTTTAGAGTGTCGAGTCTTGGCTTAGCAACGCCATTCTTCGTATGCATTTAACATAGAGATTTTTGACTTGCCACCACTAAATAGCCTATCCCACCAAACCCTTTGTTTCCATACCGTAAGCCTAACGTTACAACCCCTTAAAGACCTCTTTGATAGTCTTTCCTAGGTGCTTACGCCAAAGCGATGGAGGTTTGATCTATTCTCAAGCATATGGTAATCTATGTACTAGGACCGGTTAATGAGTGTTTACCTTCCATTTCCAATTTGCTATACTTCATATACACCCGAGAGATGTGAGTATCCAAACACCCCATGTGAGGTGCTAGTATGTAATTTCCGTGCTTGTTATGACTTTTGCGGGGCTTATATGTGTTGTGGACTATTTTAAACCAATGCTTCATGACCCCTAACTTATAAATTAATTGGCTAAAAGCACATTTTCTTGAGGACAAGCAAATACCAAGTGTAGGGATATTTGATAAGGTTTTAAAATGTACCTTTTTGAGGGGTCGTTTAAGCCCTTATTTGATCACTTTTGTATCCGTTATTGCTTAATATCGTTCCTTTTCACTTTTTAGGTCTCTTGAAGGCAAACTGCTGTAATGGCACTTATTTGGACGAAAAGGCGCGGATATATGAAGAAAATGGCCAAAGTCAAGAATCGAGACACTCAAGCTGCTAAATTACAAGGGGACGGCGTCACTGCTTAATCTGCGACGCCGTCAGAGGAATTTGTGACGACTCAGAAGAGAAATTGGTAGTTTTTGGAGGACGGCGTCAGGCTTTAAAAGAGTAGGCCGTCGCAACTCAGACGGCCTAGATTCAATCCAGACGGCGTCAGAAGCTAAAGAGGACGGCGTCACAAGCATAAGGTGACGCCGTCGCAAGATTAACTTGGCCAAGACGAAACCCTAATGACGGCGACACGACGGCGTCACAAATCATAAGGTGACGCCGTCGCACATGTAATCTTATATATAGAATCCGAATTTTTCAGTTTTAGAGAGTAGTCTTTTGGGTAAACTTTTGGAGTAAAACCTAAACCGAACCAAGGTCGTATTTTAGGGTTCTAAACCCTATCTTACACCAAGATAAGTTGTTTACTTCATTAATTTAATTATGTCTTCAATTATTTGTGTGTATGCTTGCATGTTCTCCATGTCCGGCTAATTTACTTGTGTGTTTGCTTAGGGAATATGAAACTTAATTATTGAATATTGATTGGTTGTTTCTTATCTTAGTTGATTAATGATCTAGTAATGCGATAGGTCATTCGTTGTGTACTTAATGCTTGATTAATCTTTGTGAACCTTAGGTTATAGCACTTTGAGTTGTTGTAAGCTAAACTATCCAAAGAGGCCTTAGAGTTAGAGTTTATCATCCCTAGTGGGTTTTGTAGACGAGACCCTTTGGTAACTTCAAAGAGTAGGGAGAAACGCATACCCTACAACTTTAGACACACAACGCAACTAGGAATAAGGACGTGACAATTCAACCACCAATAGAAGATAATTAAGGAGTAGTAAAACCTAAGTAAACACATCTTTAAACTATCATACGAGCACACAATAATTAGACATAGACCACCACCACCTTAGTTTAGATAATTAGATAATAGTAGAGTAATCGGTAGAAATACCAACCCCCCAAATCCAAACCCCGAGATTCGTATTTTTCCTTTTCTAAAAAACATAAAAAGATAAAAAATAATCTTCCTCAACCCCAACCTTAGCGTAGTAACTTCTCACTAGCATTCCTATTCCCCTAGAGAACGATATCAATTCCCGTGGCTTACCCTAATACTACACTACAACGATTAGGTTCACTGCCTAGGGTGTTGAAAAACTTGCTCGACGAAAAGGAAGTTCCTTTGACCCCGAACGTGCTGTGTAAGCGTATCAGAGTTTCAACATGAATCACAAGTGATTCAACATGAATTACATGTGATTCAACATGAATCACATGTGATTCAACAAGAATCACATGTGATTCAACCAGAATCACATGTGATTCAACCAGAATCACATGTGATTTTGTTTGAATCGCACTTCTGTTTCATACATAATCACCTGTGATTTCTTAGCATTAAGCATAATTGTTCAGGTTAAAAATTTTCAAGTAAACAAAAATATTTTCAAATAAACTTCCATATATTCGAATTAAGAATCCTTGTAACACACTTGCAGAAGTTCTAACTAAACACGAAAAATCCTTAAAATCCTAATAACACTTTACCAAAAGTTCAAAAAAAGTATGAAAAATCAAAATCAAAACAAAAAAAGAAATTCAAGAATCGTTTGTCGCTTGTGTGGCAGCATCATTTTTCGCTATTTTTTCAATATATTTTGGATTCAATGGACATGTTGTCTTGGTGTGCTTGTTAGTCTTCTCTCCACAACATCCACATTTCTTTTTCGGCTTAGATCTTTCTTCAAGTGCCATTTATCTTCCATTTTTTCTATGTGCTTCTTTAGACCAACCTTTGTTTGAAGCTTTGGTTGGATTTTTAACTACAATTTTTTTAGGTTTGTCAATTGCATATACATCCTCAATCACATTTCCTATTTTGCGTGAAGGAGGTTTGGGCACTTCATCCTCAATTTCTTTCTTGATTGATTTCAATTGTTCCACAAACTTTCCTAACTTGCCTTCATCTTTAGTCAACAGAAATAAACACTCGTCAACAACGAAAGTAGCCTCATTTGTTAATTTTTCAATTGGTTCATTTTTCTCTCCATACCTTTTTGTTTTTCTTCTTAATGCAGGTGGTATTATCTCCCTCCTCCAACGCCTCAAAATGTACTTTTCCAGGATCATTTGAACATCGTGGTTCTTCAAATCATAGAATGCATGTCGACATAAAAACCCGAATTGAAGAAAATTCCTACAAGTACATTCCACTGACCCGTCTTCAAGAGAACGCAGAACCTCATTGTAGAAAAGAGGAAAGAAAATTAGAACTTTTTAAATCTGGAATCACATGTGATTCGACAAGAATCACATGTGATTCTTCAAGAATCACATGTGATTGAACAAGAATCACATGTGATTGAACAAGAATCGCATGTGATTGAACAAGAATCACATGTGATTGAACAAGAATCACATGTGATTCTTTTTAAATATTTAATAGTTGCAAGTAAATTTACCTTGTATTCTTCTACTTTTTCGCATTCCTGCACCTCTTCTCCTTTTTCTGTATAAAGTGTCCTGTAAGAAGCTGTATTCCTGTCTCTAACCTTAACAATCTCACAACTCTCTTCCGTTCTAAACTCTTCTATTGTGCAAGACCAACAAGCTTCTGTTATTCCTTTTGAACAAGCAAAAATATTGTTCTTGTATATACTTTAAATGCATGCCGTTCCATATTTAACTTTGTGTAAAGTTTTGGAGCTGAGTCAAATATGTTAAAGTCCAATTGTTCTTGCCTATACCTTTGCCTCTCCATTGCTGATTCGAAGCACATCATGAAATTAACCAATGTTGACCCGTGATTTGTGAAATTTTTGAAGAATGCGTTTTCACTCTCAGACCTTGAAGTAGTTCTCATCAATCCAAACAATGGTAAGTCAATAAAATACAGTGGAAATCACATTTCTCGAAGTCTAAACATCTTTTTAATCCATTTGTGGTCATGCAATTTAAAATCTTCAATCAATTTTTTCCATTTTTCTTCAAACTCCAATGGTTCCATGAACATATTCCACGCAATCTTGTTCAAGCGCTTTTTGAACTCAGTTTCATCATAGATTGTTTTACAAATCTATAAACAAAATTTCATTTTATTCATGATATAGATAAAATGAATCACATGTGATTCTGATGCGCGTTTAACGCGTTCGGGGTCAAAGGAACTTCCTTTTCGTCGAGCAAGTTTTTCAACACCCTAGGCAGTGAACCTAATCGTTGTAGTGTAGTATTGGGTAAGCCTCGGGTATTGATATCGTTCTCTAGGGGAATAGGAATGCTAGTGAGAGATGTACTACGCTAAGGCTTGAGGTTGAGGAAGATTATTTTTTATCTTTTTATATTTTTTATAAAGCTAAAGGTAAAATCTCGGGGTTTGGATTTGGGGGTTTGGTACTTCTATCGATTACTCTACTTATCTAATTATCTAAACTAAGGGTAGTCTATGTGTATTGATGTGCGCTCGTAAGATGATTAAAAATGTGTTTACCTAGATACTATTACTCCCTAGTTATCTTTTATTGGTGGTTGAATTGTCATGTCCTTATTCTTAACGCGTTGTGTTTTCTAAGCTCGTAGGGTATGCTTTTATCCCTAACTCTTTGAGACTACCTTAAGGTTATTGCCTACGAAAACTCTAGGTTTCATATACTAACACTAAGGATATCTTTAGATATTTAGTCTCCGATTCCACTACTGACTATAAACTAAGGTTCACAAAGATTACTCAAGCATTAAAAACATAACGATGGCCTATTGCAATCCTAAGCCAATTACATTTAAGATAAGAGACAACCAATCAATAATCAATAACTAGGTTTCATAGATCTAAGCAAACACACAAGAAATTTAGCCGGACATGTTAAAGATGCAAGCATACACACATATAATCGAAGACATAATGAAATCAATGAAGTAAATTACTTATCTTGGTGTAAAATGGGGTATGAGAACCCTAAGATACTGTCCAAACTGGCCCAAAATCGTTTTAGGTTTTTACTCCACAAGTCTACCTCCTTAAAATTCTGAAAATTCGATTTCTATATATAATTTTACAACTGCGACGGCGTCACCTTATAGTTGGGACGCCGTCAGATCGCCGTAATTAGGGTTTCGTCTTGGCCAAGTCAACATTGGGACGGCGTCACGTTGTGGTTGTGACGCCGTCAGTATTTAACTCTGACATTTTCTGAATCTGGATCTAGGCCGTCTGGGAAGAAAAGTATTAGTGACGCCCTTACTCTTCAAAGCCTGACGCCGTCAGGTGCAAAATAGAAAAATCGCTACTAAGTAGTCACAAATTGAATCACCTAAAGAGGGACGGCGTCGCCCTCTATTTGGGACGCCGTCAGGTGTAATTCCAGCATCTTGGGTGTCTTGATCTTGACTTAGCCATTTTCTTCATATATTCACTCCTTTTCGTCCAAAAATGCATCATTCCAACATTTTGCTACCAAGAGACCTAAAAAGTGAAAAGGAACGAAATTAAGTAGTAACGGATATAAAAGTGGGCGATTAAGGGCTTAAATGACCTTAAAAGTGTATGTTTTAAATCCTTATCAAATATCCCTACACTTGGTATTTGCTTGTCCTCAAGCAAATGTGCTTTTGGCCAATCAATTTATATGTTAGGGGGCATAAAGCATTGGTTTAATATAATTCACAACAAGTAAAAGCACCGCAATAGTCATAACAAGCACGAAAATTATATACTAGCACCTCACAAGTGGTGTTTGGATTCTCTCATCTCTCGGGTGTATATGAAATATAGTAAATGGAAATGGAAGATAAACACTCATTAACTGGTCATGGTACATAGATTACCATAGGCTTGAGACGATCAAACCTCCACCAATTTGGCGTAAGCACCTAGGAACAACTATCTAAGAGGTCTTTTAAAGGGTTGTAACGTTAGGCTTATGGTTAGGGAAACAAAGGGTTTGGTTGGATAGGCGATTTAGTGGTGGCAAGTAAAAAATGTTTACCTCACAAGCATGAAAAGAATGGCGTTGGTAAGCCAAGACTCGACTCTCTAAACTCTAGATAACTTTGAAACAAACATACATAAATATAAAGATAGATGTAGGATGGTAGCCTGTATGTTTTTTCATTTTTTTACACTCTATTTTTTCTTTTCTTTTTTTTTCTATTTTTTTCGATTTTTTTTTCATACACTTTTACTCTACCATCCTCTACGATAACATCAAAATATAAGGGATTTATAGGAGCATCCCTACACTTGAGTTTTTATTACTCTAACACTAATTTGACCCGAACTGAAAAGATCAAAACACTTGGAGTACATTATTATGTAAATAAAGGGAATTTGAATTTAACGTTCTTTCCCGTCACTCCATAAAATTTAACTTTACCCAATCATCCCAAAACTGTGTACAAAAGATATGACCCGACTTAGCAACCATGTAAGTAACTAGATAATTGAACTAAGGGTTTAGTATGATAACAATAATGCACTAAAAGTGAGTGCATACAAGGTAGGCTAAGGCGATTTGGGTGTACATTTGGGGGTGGATTGTAAACAATGCTCTTCATTGATATTTCAGAAAACCGAAAAATCACGAGAACCGCGAAAATGATAGGCTCTGAGGGGTTAAATAGGGGTATCGTGTACTAAAGATGAGTGCATCGCAAGGGTGTGGGGTAATTACTCAACCGATGTGGAAGAAGTAATTATAATACGGGTATTAAACAAGGGTTATAATGCCTCTCATCATTTAGTTATTCCTAACTACACAAGTGTAGTCTCACTAGCGATCTCGGAATGCATCACAAAACAAGTTCTAGAATATATTATACTACAGGTACACTCTCGAAGTATTAAAGGTGAATGCTTTAATTCCTATAGATCTATGGGCGAACCTCACATTTTTTGGGGTGAAATTTGAGTGGTAAAGGGTTTTTGTTCTAGTCATATAACTCCTATCCATGAGACGCTTTATTAAGACTAAAGACCCACCCGTACAAGTCATGAAAATTTTTAAATTTGGCGCTAAAATTTCCCTAAAAAATATCTCTCATGGTTTATTACACAAATGAAATAGGACAAGACAAATGATCAAGGATAAGCATAGTTTCAAAGTTCCCGTTTTATTCTCCCTCCCTACACTTAAACTGAACATTGTAACATATTGGATTTCACAAACACATCAAACCATGATGAAATGTAGGCGTATACTATAAGGTTTTCAGAGAGAGAAAGAGTTAGAGGTTTAGGAACTTAGTGAGAGAAAGTAAAAGTATTATTATGAGCTCCAACCCTCTACCTTGGGAGGTAGAGGGTATTTATAGTTTCTTACATAAACGCCACCTACGGGCTGTGGATCAGGCATACAGTGGGTAAAGACCCGTCCGTCCTCCACGGTGTTACTTAACTAAATACTACCTAACATTAAATAACTACGATTACGAGCTTTCTAACGATTACATATACTTGAGGTGACCGACACTTTAATAACTGGATTTACTAAATCCTAACAAACATTGTCCCCAATGTTACCCGAAAGTATCAATGTTATGATAATGGAAGGTAATTAAAAGAGAAAGAAACTAATACTCCCCTGATTAGCTCGGTAGGATCCGTGTGTGAAGTAGTGGTTAAATTCTTTCCAAGAAGAATGTATGCGTGAAAAGCTTTATCCAATCCTATGTTTCTTCTTCTTGATAAATAAAACCTGCACACTTTAAGAAAACAGACGAAACCTTCGCGTAAAATCGGTGGTAAAATTATATATGACTCAACTAAACTAGGATATAATGCTTGTGGAATGGATGTTTGCAGATTTTCTGGAAAATTAAGACATGAGAAATTCCAAAAATTTATAAGTAGCACAGAAAACGAGAGAAAGTAATAAGTTGTTTCTACTCCTCTTGACGTCGTCAGGTTGTAATCCTGACGCCGTCAGGTTATCCTGACAGAAACTGGTCTGCTGCGTTTTTCTGGAAAAATTACACCTTTAAAATCTGGAAAAATTTCTGCAAAACATCCATTATGACTCGGTACAAGCATTTGACTCTAACAAACACACATATATATATTTTTCACTAATTGTAGTTCTCATGTTCACGTTCTTTTCAAAACGTGTGTAATCCTCCCTACACTTATCCTTTTTGTAAAATACCTTTATATGTAATTAAGACGAGGTTAAAGACAAAATAAAGCATTTTCACAAATTCAAACATGAGAACAAACAATAATGAAAAGATATATGACACACAAACAAGCAAACAATTAAGCATGGGTTGCCTCCCACGAAGCGTTTTTCTTTATTTATGAGTCTTATAGCTAGACTCGAAGTCGTGCTCCTATTTTCCTCTTATCTTAGATGCCCATTCAATTTCCTTAACTCTTCTTTCATCACGAATATATTTAGGGCCTAACTCTAGACAAGCGGTGTAGTAAATCTTGTTCTCCCAATCTACTTCAAAAGCCGGAATGTTGTATACATCTAAATCATCAATACCCTCAAACTTCTTATTTCTGTAGGGCATTATATATTTAACACATTCGGTCCCATTTGAGAACTTGGCTATTCCTTCCTCTTGATCATAAACCATCTTAGATTCCTCAATAAATGGTCTCCCAAGTATCATATATCCTAAAAATCCATCAATGATGCCCTTAACATTTTTCAAGATCATGAAATCACACCTATATGTGAAGTTACCTACGAAGACATGTAATCCTCTAACCCTCCCAACATAGTTACTCACTTTCCTAGGGTAAAAGGGGTCCGTCATAGGTCCTAACTTTTCGCTCATGATCCAATTGTAATAGAGCCTAGACATTATGTTCATGGCTGCCTTATAGTCTATGTAAGTGTGATCCCTATATGAGTACCCAATCATGCACGGTATCTTAATGTTTTTAGGGTCACCTCTTTTTATGCATGGCTCGAAAGGTGGTCGCGGGAAGTTAACTACGTTATAGTCATAAGTGGTTTCCTTCCCATTAGGGTATGAATCAAAATACTCCATAAGTTCCTCCTCCTCCTTACTACCCTCCATAATTTCCAATACCTTATAATCCCATTCTCCTATTTCATCCTCTGAATCATCGCTCGAGGATGAATCACAATCTGGAGTACTAGTGGATTCCTTAAGGGCTTTCTTAAGTGCAATTTAAATTATCCTATTCAATTTCTCAAGTTCTCCAATCTCACTAACAAAACAAGCTCGGAGTTGGTTGGCAAAAGTTGAATCGAGTGGTGGGTATTTGTTTGATGGGGAATAGTTTTTTGGTGGGTTATCACCTTCCATGATGAAAAGTGATGGGGCTATGAACAAATTCACGAAGAAGGGGGATAGACTACGAGGAAGCTAAAAAATAAGAAAAAATCTTACTTGATAGGAATCAAGCAAGGAAACCAAAACGAGATGGAAATCTAACTAGCTATTCTATTCCCCGGCAGTGTCGCCAAAAACTTGATGCGCGTTTAACGCATTCGGGGTCAAAGGAACTTCCTTTTCATCGAGCAAGTTTTTCAACACCCTAGGCAGTGAACCTAATCGTTGTAGTGTAGTATTGGGTAAGCTTCGGGTATTGATATCGTTCTCTAGGGAATAGGAATGCTAGTGAGAGATGTACTACGCTAAGGTTTGAGGTTCAGGAAGATTATTTTTTTATCTTTTTATATTTTTTATAAAGCTAAGGGAAAAATCTCGGGGTTTGGATTTGGGGGTTTGGTACTTCTACCGATTACTCTACTTATCTAATTATCTAAACTAAGGGTAGTCTATGTCTATTGATGTGTGCTCGTATGATGATTAAAAATGGGTTTGCCTAGATACTATTACTCCCTAGTTATCTTTTATTGGTGGTTAAATTGTCACGTCCTTATTCTTAACGCGTTGTGTTTTCTAAGGTCGTAGGGTATGCTTTTATCCCTAACTCTTTGAGACTACCTTAAGGTTATTGCCTACGAAAACTCTAGGTTTCATAAACTAACACTAAGGTTATCTTTGGATATTTAGTCTACGATTCCACCAGTGACTATAAACTAAGGTTCACAAAGATTACTCAAGCATTAAAAACACAACGATGGCCTATTGCAATCCTAAGCCAATTACAATTAAGATAAGAGACAACGAATCAATAAATAGGTTTCATAGATCTAAGAAAAGACACAAGAAATTTAGCCGGACATGTTAAAGATGCAAGCATACACACATACAATCGGAGACATAATGAAATTAATGAAGTAAATTACTTATCTTGGTGTAAAATAGGGTATGAGAACCCTAAGATACTGTCCAAACTGGACCAAAATCGTTTTATGTTTTTACTCCACAATTCTACCTCCTTAAAATTCTGAAAATTCGATTTCTATATATAATTTTACAACTGCGACGGCGTCACCTTATAGTTGGGACGCCGTCAAATCGCTGTCATTAGGGTTTCGTCTTGGCCAAGTCAACATTGGGACGGCGTCACGTTGTGGTTGTGACGCCGTCAGTCTTTAACTCTGACGTCGTCTGAATCTGGATCTAGGCCGTCTGGGAAGAAAAGTATTAGTGATGCCCTTACTCTTCAAAGCCTGACGCCGTCAGGTGCAAAATATAAAAATCGCTACTGAGTCCTCTCAAATTGAATCACCTAAAGAGGGACTGCTTCGCCCTCTATTTGGGACGCCGTCAGGTGTAATTCCAGCAGCTTGCGTGTCTTGATATTGACTTAGCTATTTTCTTCATATATTCAATCATTTTCATCCAAAAATGCATCATTCCAGCATTTTGCTTCCAAGAGACCTAAAAAGTGAAAAGGAACGAAATTAAGCGGTAACGGATATAAAAGTGGGCGATTAAGGGCTTAAATGACCCCTTAAAAGTGTACGTTTTAAATCCTTATCAGATTCTATGTTAATCACATGTGATTTAATGTTAATCACATGTGATTGAGTGTTAATCACACGTGATTCAATGTTAATCGCATGTGATTCAAAATTTTAAAATAGTATACCTTTGCTGGAATTTTTTGAGTGATATGTCACATGCATAGTATGTGTTTTGATTCAGTAAAAACTACTTCAGTTGCTAACTTCATGGCTCCATCTTGATCCGTTACAATCATTTTTGGTTGTTTTTCATGCGCACTCACGAATCATTTTAGTAGCCATGTGTAAGCTTCTTCATCTTCTTTTAAAAGCATTCCCGCACCAAGTGTCACACACTTTCTGTGATTATCTATCCCGGTGAATGGAACAAACACTATGTCATATCTGAATATCACAAGTTTCACACAAAAATTTCAAAAAAATAAAAAACTAAAAAAACGCATATTATTCCCTCTGAATCACATGTGATTCCATATTAATCACATGTGATTAACACTTAAACACATGTGATTCATGAATGTTTCAATTTTTGATCAAGATATAAAGACACTTACTTGTTAGTTCTAAATGTTGCATCAAATGACACAATATCTCCAAATTCCTGATAGTTGCATTTGGCAACTTCATCCGCCCAAAATATTGCAACCAACTCACTTTTTTCAACCTTATAATAAAATGTAAAGTTTGGCACATACTTCTTTCGGTTTTCCATTTTGTTTATCAGCATTTGCGCGTCGCTTTCACCTATGCATGCATTTATATCCCTTTGATGATTCTTAAAATCTTCAATTGTGCCATGAACATATTGAGTACCACCTTTCATGCTACAGTAGAAATGGTGCGCCCTTGTTGCACCAAGTTTGAAGGTTGAAGCTTTGACAATGAACATTTTTTCAGCTTGTGTCATTTTCCTTTGTTTCTTTGTTAGACGCACATACTCTTTCGGAATCATTAAATGATTGTGCTTAGCAATGAATTTAGTTACTTTATAATGTCCAGAAACAGGATCCAAAGTTATGAATATTCGCGCATTACAACTTGTTATCCGTTGTCTTGTATTCCTGACTTGTTTATCACTGTTTTTAAGATCCAATGTGTTTATATTTATGTCTTTTGGAAGCCTTTGCCTATTACACATAAGGTACTTACTTTTTACCAAACCATTTCTAGTACTTTTTTGTGCCGATTTTTTAACTTCAAAGCCTGCTAATTCAGCATATTTGTTGTACATTTCAATACATTCCTCTAACGTGTTAAAATTTTTCCCCTCGACAGGTAAATAAATATCATCAACCATATGTTCCCAATACACTGATCCTCCAGGAGTTTCTTCATGTGCGTATAAAGTTGGTCTTGGTGTCATCACATGATCTGTAAAACCTGAAAATCTAAAATCTGATTAAAGACTAAAATACCCTTGGAGCTAAAATTTATAAAATGCGTAAAATATATTTATGACATTTAATGAAATTAAAAGTTAACTTGTGAATAATTAAAACCTAACTAAAATATATATTACGTGATCGATTTTGGTACGACGAAGATTTAACGTTACGTAAAGGACTTGGGTTGTGTTTCTTTTGTTTCGTGTGGACAAGGCCGAAGCCCATAAGGTGTGCGTGTGGTGGTATGTTCGGTTGGGCCAAAACCGAAACCCAATCCTTTTCCAAGTCTAAATCTAATGCAACTACTATATATACAATACATAAATCACAAAAGTGAACCCTAGTTTGTGTTGCCTCTTTTCTTTTTCTCTCTTTGCTCGGCCGAATACTAAACACCCCTTGGTGTCGAGATTTTTGCTCAACCAAGCTAAGGTATCATGCTTATATGTCTTCCTTATTATACCATGCGTTTGTTTATTGTATCATGTTTCGTTTGGTCGAGTTATGTTTCTTCTTTTTCTTGTGTCGAGCCGTGTAACACCAAAAACAAGGAAACCCTAATAACTAAACTTTACAAGTAATTAAGAGTGATGTACGTAATATGTAATATTGAATCGGGTCATGTTTGTGTCGATTTAATGAGGACCGAACCATATGTAATGAGAACCGAACCATGCATGACTTTCGAATAAGATATAAACATGATAACTTGAATAAGTGAAGTATGAAGATGAGTTAAGACTTGCGTAAAACCTAATAACCGAAAACCCTAAGTTGAACCGAGTCACATATGAGTTTTTAAAAGTATATTAATCAAGTAAAGGTCATGTTAACGTAAACCCTAGTTTTGACATGTTAATCGAATAAGGTAGGCTAAACCCTAATGGTTGTGAATCGTGTCTCATATGCGTGTGTAATTAATACGAGTAATAAGTAACTTGTATGTCACATAAAATCATAAACGTTTATGATTAAACATAAAAAGGAAAGATTATTTTGATGACGTGTTAGGTTAAGTGACGAGTCATTAAAAGACGTAACATGTAAGTAAATGCCTATTAATTAGATATTAAAGAATGAGAAACCCTAAACTTTAATAAAAGACATATGAACCCTAATCTACGATATTGATTATAAAACATTAAGTCTCATTTAATTATAAAACCCTAAAATATTAAAAGATCATTTTGACGATTATGGAATCATTAATAATATATACGACCGTTAATGTATATAGGTTCTGTGAAGAAGGAGTAATTCTTTGCTTTCCCTGTGTCTTCTTTTCGATCATTTGCTTTGGAATAAGGTACAGATATTCTGACCTTTTCAGTAAAGGTTTCGTATAATGTTTTCTTTTCGTTTTCATATTAGGATTTCCTAAGCCTTTGCTATGAACCCTAATGTGTTTATTTGAGCTGTTGCTTATCTGAACTTTGATTTTTGAATCATAAAACAATTGATTTTGAACTATATGATATGAAACCTTTGATTTTGAAAACATGACTAAACATTTGATAAAATATGATCTATGTCAGTTATGACATTCTTATTTGACCTAAGATAGTTTGACACCCGAGCCAATTATTAACTAGTCATGGGGGTTCCATGTCCGTGTCAGTAAATGCACTTCTGACATGACTCTAGGGCAGTAGAGTGAAGTTCTGCCACGTCCCTTATCTGATATTTGTTATGAGCTCAATTTATGTTATATTATCAATGTATGTTTGTGGGGCGTATGGGTGCATCCTAGATCTGTTATATGTTATATATTATATGTTATATGCTATATGTGTTTGATGATTGATGCTGCGTGCATGCACGTCCTTCATAACTCTGGTAGGTCTCCCCTACAAAATGTTGCCTTATGTGTTTATGATATGTTTATGATATGGCATATGTGTATGGGCTCGAGGTAGTTAGCTATAAAACTTATTCTTTTATCCTGATTTATCTTTTGAAATGATTATGATTTCACTATTTTTCTTTCACTTTATTTCGTATTCGTTTTCGTTTCGTATTCGATTTGCTTGTATATCTGTTCACTGGGCTTTTGAAGCTCAGCCGCATTTCTTTTCTTTCGCGGCAGGTATCTAAGCATTGGAGCTGGGTTTTGCTTTTGGATGAGTGCTGAGTGAACTTACCTTAGAGATTTTAGCTTTGATCTTATGATGCCATTTAGACTTTATATTTTAGACATTTCATTTGGAGTTTATTTCCGCTGGGACCAATGTATTGAAGTCTTTTGACTTGGATTATTTCAATATTTATGTTGAGATTTCTTTTGGATATTTATGTTTGCTTTGATATGACACCATTACTTGTGATTCCTTTACCCTTGTCGGGTCGGGGCGTTACATGATCTGTCTTACATTACATGAGTTTTTTAATAATAGAATCACATGTGATTGAATGATGAATCACATGTGATTCTAGTTCAATCACATGTGATTTTCAAACAACAGAATCACATTTATAGTGGAATCACATGTGATTCTTTTCTTATTTGTTACAGAAAAATAGTTGAAACAGAATATGCAGAATAAGCAACAAAATAAGCTAAATATGCAACAAAATTAGCTATATCACATGTGATTTACCTAAAATTAGCTAAATCACATGAATTTAGTTACTTCTAGTGGAATCACATGTGATTCTTTTTTTCAAAAAAACAGTTAAAACAGAATATGCAGAATAAGCAACAAAATAAGCCGAATATGCAGAATAAGCAACAAAATAAGCTGAATATGCAGAATAAGCAACAAAATTAGCTAAATCACATGTGATTTACCTAAAAAACTAAATAAGCAGAATCACATGTGATTCTTTTTTTTCAGAAAAACGGTTAAAACAGAATATGCAGAATAAGCAACAAAATAAGCTGGATATGCAGAATAAGCAACAAAATTAGGTAAATCACATGTGATTTACCTAAAAACTTAAATGAGCAACAAAATAAGCAGAATCACGTGTGATTTACCTTGAATAACAGATATATTTTCTTCTTCTATAACCTCAATATCCACCATAAGCTCAAATTCATCCATAACCACAACATCCACCATACGCTCAAATTCAACCAAATCAGAAAAAATGACATGACTTTCATCAACCGCTACTAAATTTGCTTCGTTTAACTGATTACTATCCATTTTTTGGTGGTTAAATCGTAGTAAAATTGTACGGCGACGGGGCTATGGCGGCAGAGCGACGGCGATCAACAGATCGATGGATGATGATCAGGTTGACGGTTATATGGAAGATTGACGGTGATGATGAAGATTTATATGACGGTGATGATGATTGACGGTTATGGAGGATTGAAGGTGATGATGATTGACGGTTATTGAGAGTGTTTTTGTGTATGTTTGTTGACCTAATTTTTTTGGTGGAAAAAATGAAGGTTGCGTTTTATTTTTTGATTATATAATTTCTCTTTTTTGCCCTTCAAGTGATCCGATTTGTTCTCAGCCCTTGGATCTAATTAGATTGGATGGTTGGGATGGGTTCAATGGTTTTATAGTAAATCATGGGTCTCTAGGGATCTCAACTTATTCGGTATATATAGCCTAATACAAGACTTGTAGCACAAGATAAATACAAAACATACCTAAACAAGGACTCTCGACACAAAGACATTCCTAATACCACTCAAAGACTTTCCTAAACATTGAGATAATTATGGCAGAGAAATCCTAGCCCATCACAAAAGATTCTTGCCACTTTGGTGCTCTCTTGGACCGTTTGCCACAACCCAATTGGTCTGTACGATCCGATAAGGCCGTAACATTCCCTCCATCTTCAAAGGTTAAACGTGGGATAAACTGTTTGAAATTCGGGCAACCACTCCCACATGGCCACCTCAGGTGATTTGCCAACCCATTGGACTAAAATTTGCCTAACCGGACTTCTGTTTCTCAAAACCACTCGGTCACCACACATGGCCAACGGATGCTCCACAGGTTGGCCATCCTTAAATTCATCTGGGAAATCTGCTACTACCCCATCAGTACTCCCAACAAACGGCTTTAGAATAGGAATATGAAAAACATGGTATATCTTACCTGACTCAGGTAGCCAATCGGTAAGCCATTTTTCCCACACGTGCTTCCACCTTGTAAGGTCCATAATAACATCTCGCCTCTTGCGACTAGCCTGGTCCTCCATTCGATGTTTAGCTGATAACAAACTATCCTTCAATTTTTGCAATAACTCATCGCGTTCCATAACTAAATCATCCACTGCCGCCACCTTGGAAGACCTTGGTGGATACATAATTACTGACAACGGTAACCTCCCATACAAAGCCTGAAAGGGCGACATTTTGATGCTACTGTAATAACTATAATTGTAGCAATATTCTGCCCATGGCAAGTAACGAACCCATTGATAAGGACGATTTCTAACCATGGCTCGTAAATATTGTGCTAAACAACGATTAACAACTTTCTTCTGCCCATCCGACTGAGGGTGATATGCGGTACTATGATTCAACTGTGTACCGCTAAAATGAAATAACTGCTTCCAAAAAGCACTCACACAAATGGGATCACGATCAGATACGATGGACTTCAGTATCCCATG
Source organism: Chrysanthemum seticuspe (assembly GCA_019973895.1). NCBI lineage: Eukaryota > Viridiplantae > Streptophyta > Magnoliopsida > Asterales > Asteraceae > Chrysanthemum > Chrysanthemum seticuspe. Next base: position 233,235,596 of record BPTQ01000002.1, on the reverse strand, counting down.
ATGCTTAACTACAATGACTAGAAACACCTTGGCTACTTTATGTACGTTAAAACTAGTGGGCAAAATCCCAAAATGGGCATACTTTGTTAACCTATCAATCACCACCAAGAGAACAGTGATACCCCGTGCCGCTGGTAACCCCGTAATAAAGTCCACCGATTCATCTTCCCATACGGCGGATGGCGTTCGAAGGGGTTGAAGATACCCACCTGGAGCCTCCGTGGAATAGTTAGTCTATTGACACACCACACATTGTTTGATGAATGCTTCGACTGACTTACGCATTCCTTTCCAAAAAAACAAAGCCGACAACCCAACCAATGTCTTCGTGATTCCCCCATGCCCACCACAAGGAGTGTCATGAAACTCGCGCAACAATAACATTTTTAGTTTCGACTCATGCCGAGTATAATAATAGTTGTTGTATATTATCAGCCCATTCTCATGTCGAAACCCACTAAGCACTTCATCATTATCTATTTTGCGATGCAACTCAAGCATATCAGCTAATGTCCCATTCTCTGCTTGCAAGTCTCCAATGAACCCGATCAATGGTTAACTAAATAATAAGGATTTAAAACGTACGCTTTCATTTAAGCCCTATTTCGACACATTTTATATCCGTTACTGCTTAATTCGTTCCTATTTACTTTTTAGGTCTTTTGGAAGCAAAATGCTGGAATGAAGCACATTTGGACGAAAATGAGCAAATACATGAAGAAAGTGGCAACGTCAAGATCGAAGCCACTCAAAGCTGTTCAACAGAACCTGATGGTGTCCCATACAAAGGGCGATGTTGTCACTCTATGAAGATTTGATCAAAACATGCATGCGACGGCTCAGCTAAATTTCTGGTCTTTTAACCTGACGGCGTCACGCTTTAAATAAGGAGGGCGTCACTCACAGTTTTCACCTCAGACGGCCCAAATCTAGAATCAAGATGACGTCCCAACTGAAGACTGACAACGTCACAACTCTAAGGTGACGCCGTCCCATCAATGAGTTGGCCAAGACGAAACCCTAATGACAGCGAGCTGACGGCGTCCCATGCAAAAGGTGACGCCGTCGCGAATGTAAATCTATATATAGAATTTGATTTTTCTGTATTTTGGGAGGTAGAATTTTGGAGGAAAACCCTAATTATTTTGTAGTCCGACTTGGACAGTATCTTAGGCATATCTTATTTTACACACTGAGATAAGTTTATCAATCCAAATTATCATTATTTCTATCCCGTATTCGATTGATTGTGTGTATGCTTGCTTGTTTATCATGCCTAGCTAAATTTCTTGTGTGTTTGCTTAGATCTATGAAACCTAGTTATTGATTATTGTTAGGTTGTTTCTTATCTTAATTGAAATTGGCTTAGGAGTGCAACTAGGCATCTTCGTTGTATTTAATGCTTGAGTATGCTTTATGATGATATGGTTTATGGATGAAATAGCTAAGGCTTGTCGATTCCGTAGGTCATATACGAGAGATAACCTCAAAGAACTAGGGACCACGCATACCCTAGGACCTTTAGGAATACAACGAGTTAAGATAAAGAATGTGACAACTCAACCGACCAATAAAAGATAACTAGGGAGTAATAGTATCTAGGTGAACACATCTTTAATCATCATACGAGCACACATCAATTAGACATAAGCTACCCGTAGTAATTAGATAAATAGATAATTAGATAAGTAGAAGTAATCGGTAGAAGTACCACCCCCAAACCAATTGCCCTGAGATTTTACCTTAGCTTTCTAAAAACCTAAAAAAGATAAAAAATAATCATCCTCAACCCCACCTTCTCTTCATATATTTCTTACTAGCATTCCTATTCCCCTAGAGAACGATATCAATACCCGAGGCTTACCACATACTACACTACAACGATTAGGTTCACTGCCTAGGAGATTGAAAAACTTTCTCGAAGAAAAGGAAGTTTCCTTTGACATTGAACACGCCTTCCGTGCACATCACTAAAAGCTAAGAAAGTGGCAGTAACCTAATCGATCTCCTCAAATTTCCTAGAGAGAGCATTCGCAGCTTGATTTGATACCCCGGGCTTATATTCCATATCAAAATCAAATCCCATCAGCTTCCTCACATACTTCTTTTAGAGTGGCGTTTGAATTACTTGTTTCATTAATTCTTTGATACTTTTATGATCGGTGCGAATGGTGAATCGACAACCAAGCAAATACTGATGCCACTTAAACATGGCCTCCATTATAGCAAACAACTCCTTCTGGTACGTACCAGCCACCCGCATCCACGGTCCTAACTTCCTACTAAAATAGTTGGTTGGTCAATTTTCTTGCATTAAAACCGCCCCGATTCCATTCCCCGATGCATCCGTCTCAACTACAAACACCTTGTCAAAATTTAGAAGACCTAAAAGATGAGCATTAAATAATTGTTGCTTAATTCGAAAGCCCCTGCCTCTGTTTCACCCCACTTAAAACTGTTGTGTTTCAGCAAGTCCGTTAAAGGCGCGGTGATCGATGCATACCCTCGAATAAACCACCGATAATATCCTACAAGCCCTAAAAAACCTCAAACCCACCTTTTATTTTTAGGAACCAGCCATTCACGTACCACCGATACCTTCTTAGGATCCATTTGCACCTCACGAGCCGAAATAATGTGTCCTAAATACTCGAGTTCCCCGGCTCCATAAAGACACTTCGAACGTTTCACATAAAACTGATGCTCCTATAAACATCAAAAATACACTTCAAATGTTCCAAATGCGAGCTCATGGTCGTGCTATAAAAAAAGATATCATCAAAAAATCACAAATTTTCGTAAGTATGGCCAAAATAACCTATTCATATGTTGGGTTTTAGGTTCTTTGGATTTGATGAGACAAAATAAATACAAGAATGAAACAAAGGGACTTAAAGTGAAAGAGATGAAACCTACAAAAAGATGGAAGGACTTGCTTGCAAAAGAAGATTTATTATTTAGTCTTTCGTAGAGATTTGTAAACCCTAATCCTCTAGTATATAAAGAGGACATGGGATGTAGGTTTTAATAAGTAAGTCTTCCATAATGTAGTCTAAAGGTGTGTGTGCGTGTAACCTAGGGCGTGTAGTTTATTGTAAATGCCTAGGTTAGTTGTTTACCTCCAAGATCGAAGAAGGATTTGATCCCTGTTACATTTAGGTAACACGTATTATTCTGATCAAATAATATTTGGAGGCGATAGTGAATGAAAACCTTGTGTCAATAACATAGTTGTTTATATATTCCGCTGTGCATGATTCTTTATCTATGTTATTGTTAAACCCTAGAGGCTCAAAACGATCCATGGAGTCATAACAAACTCCACAATTGGTATCAGAGCTTGGGGAGCTCGTTACCTAGGGATTCGCAAGGTTTTATTGGTCGAAGAATGGCGAAAAGAAGAAAAACTACGAATCTGAAAAATCTCGTATTTTTCTGCAGCACATTTTTAAAAACGCGATAACTTTTTCGTTAACCGTTGGATCATGACGAAATTTTTGGTGGACGTTCTATAAATATGCATCTAACTTTTCACCGAAGGGATTGTCGATCTGAGCTCTCTATCAAAAGTTATTCAATGTCGAAGTTGGCTGCAGAAACTGGTTTAATAATTCGAATTTTTGGGTTTTCATGCATATTCAACTTCTTGAATTTGTGTTACTTGTTCTAATTCTTGATAGAGGTTGTTTATACATTGTGTGGTGTTTATGATTCATGGTTAGAAGCAGCTTTCCTAGTGTTTTTACGAAACCACTTCTAGTGTTTTCTGAAACCACTGATAGTGTATTCTCGAAACCACTGATAGTGTTTTCTCGAAACCACTCCTAGTGTTTTCTCGAAACCACTGCTAGTTTTATCTCAATTCCACTGCTGGTGTTTCTTGCGTTATTCATTTCTGCTGATGAGGTTTTGGAATTGAGGGGAAGCTGTACATGTTTTTGGTACTGAGATTTTTGGTGATACACACATGGGATTTTGGTTCGCACACACAAGAAGATTGGTATTTGTTCTTAAAGGTTTTAAAAAAGGCTCGTTTTTGAATTATTTGAAGAATTGATTACGAAGGAGGTTATTTATCACTTATTTGAAGGTGAAGTGGAATTACTTGGATACGTGTTTTATCATATCTTAAAAGTATCATACCTACTTTTAAGGTAACTTGTTCGTGCTTAAAGGATGTTGACGAAGACTTGCAAAATCTAGTTTTCATAGGTCAAGGGGTGGATGGATGAAGACCTAGTAAACTATCACTTAAAGGAGTTACATTGTAGTGCTCAGTGTCTCATTGAAGATGAGGATTTTGTCAAGAGATTGCGGTCTACTTATATGGTGTTAGTATAATTTTGGAGTCACGTGGATAGTACAAGACATAAGACACAAGTTTGGGTTATTTTACTTCTTCATCAAATTTGTTATACTTGGTTTTCTTCACAAGTGATCATTACATAGAGCTTACTGATTTGAAGAATCATTTTCATGCACCACTCAAGGGGAAGTTTCTAATGTTTACATTCTCTATTGTTGATAACAAAAAGGGGAAAAGATATTGGAGTGCGATGGCATGGATTAAGGGGAAGACAAAGGAAGACAAGAATGTTTCATTCACGGAGATGTTTACATCTTAACTTCTGCTACTTCGTCTAGGGAAGTTCGTACACGACTTTGTTTGTTTTTTCATCATCAAATAGGGGAAGATTGTTGGGTTTTAGGTTCCTTGGATTTGATGAGACAAAATAAATACAAGAATGAAACAAAGGGACTTAAAGTGAAAGAGATGAAACCTACAAAAAGATGGAAGGACTTGCTTACAAAAGAAGATTTATTATTTAGTCCTTCGTAGAGATTTGTAAACCCTAATCCTCTAGTATATAAAGAGGACATGGGATGTAGGTTTTAATAAGTAAGTCTTCCATAATGTAGTCTAAAGGTGTGTGTGCGTGTAACCTAGGGCGTGTAGTTTATTGTAAACGCCTAGGTTAGTTGTTTACCTCCAAGATCGAAGAACGCTTTGATCCCTGTTACATTTAGGTAACACGTATTATTCTGATCAAATAATATTTGGAGGCGATAGTGAATGAAAACCTTGTGTCAATAACATAGTTGTTTATATATTCCGCTGTGCATGATTCTTTATCTATGTTATTGTTAAACCCTAGAGGCTCAAAACGATCCATGGAGTCATAACAAACTCCACAATATCTTGATGGATCTGGACACACTCCTTGTGTCAATGATATTTTGTATGATATTATCAAGCAAGCGGAATTTACTTAAGTAATACTTAGAAGACGAATTATATGATGTATGAGAATAAACACAAGTTAACACAAAACTCAAGCTCCAATATTATTAATGAATAATACGAGTGATCTTAACTTATCACTAGGGTTACACCTTGAAGCTTTCGTAGGTAATATTGTAATGTAATACGTCCCTAAGACAATGACCTAGGATCTCCTTTTATACAACAAGGAGTCCTTTACAAGATAAGTATAAAGCTAACATAATAGAATATACACAAGATCTATTCTATACTTATCTAGACACGTTTAACCTTATCATAAACTGATAGCAGTGGTAATGAAGAACTTGCAGTGGGAATACGTTTCCACTGCTAGTATAAATTCATTCAGTGTAAACCACAACTATCCGTGGTAACGGATTATTCCCAACAATCCTCCCCTAAACTTATGATTTCTCTGCAAATTAATAAGTTTCTTCAATATGCATTAACTTCAAAGATTTGGGAATTCAACCAAACACTTCACTTCTTTCTTAACTTTTGAATAGCTCTTGAACTTTGATCTTGAAGCCTATGTAACAATGCTCTGACCTTCTCATTATCTTCATGAACTCTTATTGTTGTACATAACATCACAGTGAGAGTTCCAGCTCTGAGTGGATATTCCTTCTCAGCAAGCATGAAAGCATCTTCTCCATTTGCTGTAGAGACATGATGAACTTCACATGAATCATAGTAAAACCATTTAGTACCAGGACATGTGCATGAGAATTTCTAAAAATCATCATCAACATTTGGTTCATAGAGCCTTCTAAGATTAATCCATAACTGCATCTCCTTTGTATCTTTGAGATCTTGAGCATTAAATCTTTCTTGAACTAACCTCCATAGTGTATCAAGGTCATCTCTGTCAAAGGCTTTTATAAGATCTTCAAATTGAATGAATGATGAAGTTTCACCACCTAGCCTTGTAATCTTCCATGTAGAAGCAAAATTGCTAGCAGTGTAAACCTCCCAATCAATGATAGAATGTCGAACTTGCAGTGGTTCTGGATAAAAATCTCTTTCTTCAATCACAACCATTCCAGTCATTTGTTCTTCAGTGTACTTCTCAGTAGAAACCTCCTTCTCAGTAGACTTTGTATGATCTATATCAACCTTAGTCTTCTTAACAGTTTGAGAATCACTTACTTTGGCCTTTCTCTTCAATCTAGGAAACCTTCTTTCTTCTTCTTCAGAACCCATTGGAATAAAAGATTTATCTTGTTTTACAGTTCTGTAGTAATCCTTTTCAACTTGATCATCAGGCATTCCTTTAAATTGATGCTTTTTCCAGTTACCAACATGACAACAAGAAGTCTTCATATATGCAAGTATTTGTGCCTTGGTTGGTTGTCTTTGTTTCTTCTGAACCTTTTTGACTGAATTAATCACATCATCAAGTGCTTGATTGTTCTTCATTATAATAAAATCCTTCAACTGAGCTGTTCTTTGTTCCTCAGTTAAGGATGCATCAGCAACAAGGTCAATTACCTTTTTCTTGATTTCTGGATTATTAGCCACCAGAAACTGAATATCTTCTTCAGTAGGAACATAACTAAACTCTGGAGCTTTCTCTTTCATAATTGTAGGTTGAACAGTGGAAATTGAATCAGTATTTTCCATTCTATCTAATCTTTTAGCTTCCAAAAAGCTTGCAACTTCTATTTCTTTCAATCTTTTCTTTTCAACAACTTTCTCAGCAATTTGATCTTCTGCTATCTTCTTAGCAATTTCTCTATCAAGATCAATCTAAACTTGTCTTTTCTTTGAAATCTTACTTTCAGGTTGCTGTACATCTTCCATAACTGCTTTACCCTTGTATGTCTTCAATTTATCAAGTTCTTCACTTGCAGTGGCAATATTTGGCTCTGCAGTGGAAATAGAATCAGTGGTAAAATCTGGCTCTGCAGTGTGGAAAATGTCTTGATCTTCAAGTTGCTCTCCATGAGTTTCAGCTTCCTTTGCTCCTTTACTTGTATCTCCTTCATCTTCAAAATCAATTTTCCTCCCCTCAGTGTCAGAACCTGTTTTCCTCCCATGTTTGGAAGAATTCCCCAAATCATGATCAGCTGAATCACCATCAGAAGGTGAGGATGAAGATGAAATCACCATCTTGGCAGACTGCTTGTGCTTTTTCAACCTCTGCATCTCTCCCTTTAAAGTCTGAATCTCTGTCTTTAAGAATTAAACATCCTCAGCATACTGCTTCTTGACAGTAGCCAAGTCCTTTTGTAGAGACTCAACCTGCTTTGCTAATGTGGTACACAAAACCATCAATTCCAATTGGTTTCCACTGCCCTCAGCACTTCCAACTGTGTTACCTGTTGGGAGAGGTGAATCATGGGGCAAAGGTCCAGATTCCTCCATAGTAGGACTAGGTGGAAGTCTAGAACCACCACTGCTTGTTCCTAGACCATAAGGTTCAGAAACTTGCTGTGTTGTCATGAGAGGAGTAGTCTGATTAGACCTTCTCTCATAGGTTCTTGAAACTGGTGGGGTATAATCAATGTTTGGAACATTAATTATGGGTGTGTTTTGTTCAGATGAAATTTTAGCAAGCATTTGGGGTAGGAGAGGTGTAAAAATCATATTGCCTTCTTTATTCAAATTTTGAAAAACTTTAGGCTTTAGGCAACTGATTTGATATATAGTAGTATGAGATTGTAGTTGAAATTCATTAAGCACAGCTTGCACAAACCTTGGATACATTAAAAATTTGGTTTTACTCTGTACATTGCCTTTCTTACTTGTAAAAAGATAGTTGGACCAGTTGAAAATCTTATCAGTGACAAGACAAACCAAAGGATAAGCCATGGTTGAACTAAATTGCTCATAAGATGTTTTCTTAGGACTAAGGCAATGTAACAAAGTATGAATCAAAAATCTCCAATGGGGACAAAAACCACTCTTTTTGAAAGTAGCATTTTTGTCAGTGGTATCATACCTCATGGATGCTAAAGTATCATGAATATCAGACATAGGTAATGAGATGATACCATTGAGATCACCCAAGTGGAGTATTCTCCTCAAGGATGCCTCAGTAACATCTATAATTACCCCATCTACAGTGGCTCTTAAAGCATCCACTGTTTCATGTGTATCTCCAATCTCAAGTGTTATAGACTTGGCAGTAGTCCAAAACTGTTTGATTTGAGAGATATAGATTGTGGGTTTTAAAAGCAAAGCATACCTTATATGGGTGGTATTGAGAAAGTCCACAATCTGATGATAAACAGGGCCACTCTTCTCGTTAGACTTTTGTAGGTAGGCCACTAGGTTGTGCTCATCTGCAAACTTTAAAGATGCCATAGAAACTTTTGATGAAAAACGATATTATGTCAGTAGGAATTGAAAGAATAACTAGCCAATTGAGAGAAAAAGATATATAGGGTTAGGGTTTAGAATTGTTGCGCAAGAAAAATTACCTTTGGAGAGTATTATAAGATGGAAAGAAGATAATTTCCTTAAATATTTTAACCCTATATGTATGATAACAGTGGTTACTTTCAACGGCTAGTAAAAATTAGTTACTGACACAATCAGTTGTAACGGCTAGATCAACAGTGGTAAAATAACACTGTCAGTGGAAACTGTGAACTAGCAGTGGTAATTTTTCACAAAAATTTCAAAGAGCAGTGGAAAATAAAAGCATTAGAAAACAAGACTGCTCCCATTATAGTTTTTAGCAAACTATCAGCTATCAATGGATTTGATATGTCTTTACCATGAGCCGTTTGCTATGGACTAGCCAACTCTTAATCATAAAGAATATGGTGAGTTGATAACCATATAGTTTTTGGTAAACTATCAACCATAAACGGATTTGTCAAGTCTTTACCAGTAGCCGTTTGCTCTGGACTAGTTGATTCTTATATGTATTAGACATGGTGAATCAATAACCATTTGTTGTGTATCTCAGACATACACCTTTTAACTCCAACTCCTCATCAAAACTTGATATACAAACTCATACAACAATTGCATTACTCTACAGCCTCCCCTCAACACCAGAAAACATTTATGGATTTAGCATTCTAAGACTTGTTACCAAGTACTGAAATCTTCCCACATCAAGACCTTTTGTAAATAAATCAGCATAGTTGTCATCAGTATGAATTTTGACAACTTGAATTAGACCCTTTTCATAGCAATCTCGAATGAAATGGTGTCTAATTTCAATATGTTTGGTCTTTGTGTGTTGAACAGGATTCTTTATTATGCAAATGGTACTGCTATTGTCAATATGTATGATGGTATTCATGAAATTGTACCCATAGTCCAAAAGTTGATTTTGAAGCCATAGAACTTGAGCACAGCAACTTGCAGCAGCTATATACTCTGCTTCAGTTGAAGAATTAGCCACCATTGTTTGTTTCTTGCACTGCCATGACACTAACCTGTTGCCAAGAAATTGACATCCACCAGTTGTAGATTTTCTATCCAAGCTAGCTCCAGCATAGTCACTATCTGAGTAAGTAACCAGATCTAAAGGAGAATCTCTAGAGTACCACAATCCCAGAGTAGGAAATGCTTTAAGATATCTAAAAATCTTCTTCACAGTAGTCAAGTGAGAGAACTTGGGAGTAACTTGAAACCTTGCACAAGCACACACAACAAACATAATATCTGGTCTAGAGGGTGTAAGATACATCAAAGAACCAATCATAGACCTATACATGTGCACATCAACAACTTCACCACTATTTTCCTTAAGAAGTAGATGTGTAGTCTTGTCTGCAGGAGTGCTAGATGACTTTGCATCAGTAAACTTGAACTTCCTTAGTATCTCAGCCACATATTTATCTTGATTAATGAAAATACCCTCTGGCTTCTGGAGTACTGTGAGTTCACCCATAGAACTCATCTGAAATTCTTCTTTCATCAGTTTCTCAAAATCTTTGCACATCTTTATTTTTGTAGACCCAAAAATGATATCATCAACATATACTTGGACAAGCAAGATATCATTCTTGTCTTTCTTGATGAACAAAGTTTGATCCACTCTGCCTCTATGAAACCCATTTGCAAGAAGATAAGTAGTTAAGGTTTCATACCATTTCCTTGGTGCTTGATGCAAGCCATACAAAGCTTTAACTACCCTGTAGACTTTGTTAGGATTTTCAGGGTCTTCAAAGCCTGGAGGTTGTGAGACATAAACTTCCTCATCTATCTGCACATATAGTGTTAGGAATTAGAAATTCCCGTGTATTAAAGAGTCGGTCACCTCAAGTATATGTATTCGTTAGAAAGCTCGTAGTCGTAGTTCTTTTAAGTTAAGTAGTAATTTAGTTAAGTAACACCGTGGAGGACGGACGGGTCTTTACCCACTGTATGCCTGATCCACAGCCCAAAGTGTGGCGAGTTATGTAAGACTATAAATACTCTCTACCTTCCAAGGTAGAGAGTTGGAGCTCATAATAATATCTTTCACTTTCTCTCACTAAGTTCCCTAAACCTCTAACTTTCTCTCTCTAGAATTCCATCTATATGCTACTTTGTGTTATGGTTTGATGTGCATGTGATAAGTTATAACTAACAATTGGTATCAAGAGCCATGGTTAGATCATATCTTGCACATCTTTGGATTTATAGTGGTTTTTAGGTGGTTTTTGAGTTTGAAAAAGTTTAGTGGTTTTTGCATCATTTGGTTGATTTCGTGTGTTAAAGTTTGAATTTTGTTGGTACTTTTTTGTTTAGAATCATCAAAAGTGTTTAGATTTTCATTTGGTAAGCTTGAATCATCTTGGTTGGGTTGTTTTTGGATTGAAAAGTGAAGTTTATTTGGTTTTTCAAGCTAGCGACTTAGCTCTCGGATTTTTTCTTGGTAGCGACTTGCTTCACAAAATTGTAGCGAGTTACAGTGTTAAAGCTAGCGAGTTAGAGCTAGCGAGTTAAAGGACAAGTAGTGGACTCTCCACTACGGGTAGCGACTTGTGGTAGCGACTTGGTCTGTAGCGAGTTGCTCTTTAGCGACTTGCGTTGTTGGCGACTTGTTGGGAATTAAGGTAATCTACTGATTCTGCCGAAGCACAAACTACTGATTCTGCCGAAGCTTCAGTCGAAGAGATTCTGCCGAAGAAGAATTGATGCTGCCGAAGTTATACTTCAGCAGAAATGATAAAGCAGATACTGTGTAGCTGCTGAAAGTGGGAAACACGTAGGAGAGATAAGCTCAGTAATAGAGTAAAAGTCAGCGCCGTATTTAATATAGGTTGGCGCCGTTTCAAGTAGAGCTTACTCAGAATAAACACGATGATTAACAAAACAATATGATTAGTTGCATGCTTGTCTAGTTGCATGCTTAGTCTAGTGTTGTAGTAGAAGCGTAAATTGTCAACGCTTATTAGGGTTTCTTGCCTATATAAGAAACCATATTAGTTTGTAATAGATAAGCTTTTCTTAAGTTTCTCAAGTCTTGTATTCAATCCGAAACATAGAGTTTCTATAATCAAAGATCCATAGAGGATCAAAAGTGTTCTTAGTTATTATAACTTGTATTTATTTTCCGCTACAATATCAAGTTGTAGAGATCTTCTATTAGTTTGCTTGTGATTACATTGGCAATACTAACGATCTCCGAGTGCTTAAGATCTATCAAGGTCTTTGTTTCTAACAAGTGGTATCAGAGCCTCGGGAAAGTCTCTACGTTACTAAGAACCATTCTCACCTCCATACATCAAACATTCATTCACCATGCCTGGATCAGATACTGAAAATGAAGTCACCAACACAAACAACACCAACACCAACACCACTTCCATGCAACAACTCAGTCTCACAAACAGCAATGGTAAATTCCCTTATTTAAAGAGGGAAGAATATGAACTTTGGACTATGAAGATGGAAAACTGGATTTCCAATATTGATTGGAATCTGTGGGAGGTAGTAAAGAAAGGAAATAGTCTAAAGAAGATGATTCCTGACAGAGATGGGAAGTTTATCATGGCTCCACCAAAAACTGCTGAAGAAGTGCTGGCCATGCAGAGAGAGCATAAAGTGAAGACTATTCTGCTTCAAGCCATACCTGAAGATCATCTATGTGATTTTCATCATATGGATGATGCTAAAGATATTTGGATGGCTCTCAAAGCAAGGTTTGGTGGAAATGAAGAATCAAAGAGAATGAGGAAGTCCATGCTAAGACAACAGTTTCAGGACTTCAACATATCAGAAGAAGAAGGTATCCACAAGGGATACGACAGGTTCCATAGGATCTTGAGTCAGCTGAATCAGCTGAATGCTAAACCAGACAATGAAGATTGCAACTCAAAATTCTTGAGGTCCTTGCCACCATCATGGTTGCATGTTAGCATTGCACTCAAGGCTAAAGGAGGGCTGGACATGCTCACCTTTGATGAGCTATACAACAGACTCAGAACCCTTGAACCAGATGTCAGGACTCCCTACCGTACATCTTCTTCCAATCATGCAGCCTTTGTTGGGACATCTCATTCCACCAAGATGGTACAAGCTCCTAGCTCCAACTATTTCCCATCATCTCCTAGTTCCAACTACTTTCCATCATCATCTTCAACTCCCCCTTCACCACATAACCCTCGTCCCACTCCACCAAGTTCTCAAGCTAGATCTAGTAGTGTGATGGAGGATGTTCTTCATTCGTTTGTTGCTGACTATGATACTCAGCAGTATCTTGCATATGAAGACTTTGATCAGGTGGACCCTCTTGATATGGAGGAAATGAAGCTGAAAATGCAAGTGGCTTTGTTGTCTGTGGACATCAAAAGGTTTGAAGAGAAGGCTGGAAGGAAGTTTGTTTTCAAAGGAAAGGAACCAGCTCGCTTTGATAGGGGGAAAGTCAGGTGCTACTCTTGTCATCAGATGGGGCATTTCTCTAGAGAATGCAAGGACAGAAAGAATGGAGATGGAGCCAAATATCTCTCCTATCAGCAGAAACAGCAGGAAGCTGGAGCTTCAGCAGCTCTCCTCACCATGGATGAACAGGTCAACTGGACCACACATGAACCTGTTAATGAGGAAGCTCAGGATACTGATAAGCTTGGACTGCTTGCAAGGTGCACTTCAGATGAAAGGCATGATCAGTTTGCCTTAATGGGACTATCTCAGGTACACAATTGTATTTTTGGCTGTAGTCTTAGATACAATGAACTTAAGGAAGAATTTGATGCTATGAAACCTAAGTTTGATGCATGTTATATTGATAATGAAGCTCATAAACTAGCATTAAAAACAGTAGAAAGACAAAAAGTATGGTTTCAGAAGAATCAAATTGCTTATGAAGAAAAAATAAAGATTTTACAGTTTGATCTAGAAGTTGCAAATAATTACTTAAAACTGTCTGAGAAAACTAAGGATGAAGCTGTGTCTGAAAACCTAGAGCTTAAGGAAAAACTAGCTAAGGAAATAGCTATGCATAAAGAATGGTTGGTAAATGGAAACAAGTTAGCTAGTCAAATCTATAACAGTCAAACAGTTACCTCTGGCTTAGGACTAGGCTTTCAAAAATATGTAGGAGTAGAAGCTAAATATGATGGTCGTAAATCCACACCAGCAGGGTTAGCTAACTTTGTAAAAGAAGGTGAATTACATGCTGTCCCTGGACCTATTAGAGGTGAATTTATGCCCATAGACCTATCCATCACTGTTGACTTTGATGGATCACATCACCTATATGGCAAAAAGTCCAAAGACTTGCCAGACCCTGATGCCTCATCTAATGATTTTGTCTCTTGCTCTGACAGTGACAATTCATCGGATCAAGGGTCTACTTCATATGAAAGCTGTGATTCAAATGAGAAGTCTGACCTTCCCAAGCCTGAACCAACACCCAAGCCTGCACCCCAGTCTACTTGTGAGCCTTCTAGGGAAGCTGCTGAGGAATCAACTTCCAAGACAGTTTCTTCTGAAGACTTATCTTTTAAATGTTTGTATAATCAGTCTGTTAAAACCAATTCCTTGAATGTATCTGTTTTAAGTACTTCTGCATGTAATCCAACATCTTCCTATTTGAATAAAACTTCTAAGAAGAAGACATGTTTTGTATGTGGCAGTAAATTTCATTTGATTAAGGATTGCGATTTTTATGAACAAAGATTGGGTGCATGTGCTACTCTCCAGAAACACAAACCTAACTGGACCAAGGTTGCTAATATTCCACCTTATGTCCCACAAGCAGCTAAAACTGACCCTCATTGGAGAAGTTCAGTTACTAGACCTTATGGCCAACCAACGAGCTCATACTTTAAACATGACTATTGGCCTACATATGTTGACTCCATGTATGCTGGGAAGGGATATGGGAACACTGCTGTGAAGCCCTCAGCAGGTTGTTCTTGGACTAACAAGGGACCAAATTGTCAATGGAGGACCAAGAACAATGGTGGATCCTCTAAAACTTCATGCCCTAAACCTGTGATCCACAAGGTAGGTTCAAGTCAGTAATGACTTGAGCCTCCTCTGCATACTAACTGTTTGTATATAATTTTTTGTTGTTTGTAGGATCATCCCCTTAAGCATAAGAATATTGGTATTGTTGATAGTGGTTGTTCCAGAAGCATGTCTGGGAACAGGGATATGATGCACAATTTTGTCCCTATAGAAGGAGGAGGCAATGTGACATTTGGAGGAAGTGATGGGAGTATTACAGGGAAAGGCACCATAAAGACACCTCATCTGGATTTTGAAAATGTGTATTTTGTTAAGGAACTTCAGCATTTCAACTTGTTTTCTGTGTCACAAATCTGTGACACTAAGAACACAGTTCTCTTCACTGAGAATGAATGTCTTGTGCTGTCTAAAGACTTCAAACTCCCAGAAGAAACCTCAATTCTGCTGAAGGTTCCTCGTACTCACAATTTGTACACATTCAACCTTAATGAAGTTCAACCAGGTGGTAACCTCACTTGCTTGGTGGCTAAAGCATCTCTTGATGAGTCCACTAAGTGGCATAGAAGAATGGCGCATGTGAATTTCAAGACCATTAACAAACTCTCTAAAATGGGTCTTGTTGAAGGACTTCCCACCAAAGCTTTCACAAATGATCACAACTGTGTCGCTTGCAACAAAGGAAAACAACACAGAGCTTCTTACAAGGCTATCAATGCTATGAGCATCATTACTGAACCTCTTCAGTTGCTTCACATGGATCTGTTTGGTCCAACTCAAGTCAGAAGCATTGATCATAAGTTCTTCTGTTTGGTAATCACTGATGGCTATAGCAGATTTTGTTGGGTTTTCTTTCTCAGAACCAAAGATGAAACATCGCAAGTGCTGACTGAATTCATCACTCTTGTTGAAAATCAGTTGAACAAAAAGGTTAAGGGTATTAGGTGTGATAATGGGACAGAGTTCAAAAATGCTATTCTTATAGAACTCTGTGGGTCAAAAGGCATAAAAAGGGACTACAGTAATCCAAGAACCCCGCAACAAAATGGGGTGGCTGAAAGAAAGAATAGGACCTTAATAGAGGCTGCTAGATCCATGCTTGCAGACTCTAAACTGCCCACTATGTTCTGGACTGAAGCTGTTGGCACTGCCTGCTATGTGCTAAATAGGGTGTCCATTACCAGACCACAACTCAAAACCCCTTATGAACTTCTCTTTGGAAAGGTTCCTGTCATTCACTACCTAAAACCTTTTGGTTGTCAAGTGACGATTCTAAACACAAGTGATCCGTTGGGAAAGTTTGATGAAAAGGCTGATGATGGCTATATTGTGGGTTATTCAGCTCATAGTAAGGCATACAGGGTGTACAACTTGCAAGCCAAGAAGATAGAGGAGACATTGAATCTGAGATTTTTGGAAGATAAGCTTAATGTTCAAGGACAAGGCCATTCGTGGTCTTTTGATCTTGATTACTTAACTGATTATTTGGGTTACACCAGACATTTGGCTAACCAAAATGCAGGTCCTCAAGAATCTCCAACTAACACTGCAGGTCCTTTAAATGATGACTCTGAAAATGAGTTTGAAGATGATGAGCAACCCATACTTGTGCCTTCTTTCTCTCCTAACAATATTGCAGGTACCACCTCCAAGGATGCTGCTGATTCGAGTGATGAAGATGACTCTCACTATGCTGAGGACCTCGCTAGGCTTCAGACTCAAGAATTTGCCGCCAAGCTTGAAGCAGAAAAATTGAAAGAGGGGGTAGCTAATGAAGGAGTCAGCAGAAACAATGTGTCTGCTGAAGTTGACTCTGTCACACCATCCATTCCCAAATCTGCTGAAGGCTATGCTGTTCCTTCTCGAGTATCCTTAGACTTTGGTGAACCCTATACACGCTTTCCCAAACCTTCAGATCTTGGAAATCATCAACCCAAAGCTGGCATCTTCACCTCACCCTCTTATGATGCTGAATTTGAACCAACCATCACTAATCTTGATCCATCCATTGAAGTCAACCCCACTGCTACTCAGAGGATCAATATTGCTCATCCTCAATCCAACATCATCGGTGATCTTCTGGCACCTGTCAGAACTCGAAGGGCTATCACAAGTCCTCAATTTGGGCAGATTGCTTTTCTCTCTTATGTCTCCAACCAACAAAGGGACAATCACACAGACTTTCAACATTGTCTGTTTGCTTGCTTTCTCTCTCAAGTGGAACCAACCAGTGTATCTCAAGCTCTCAATGATTCAAGTTGGCTAGAAGCAATGCAAGAAGAGATGCAACAATTTCACAACCAGCAGGTTTGGATTTTGGTACCACTACCTGATGGCAAATATGCCATTGGGACAAAGTGGGTTCTGAAGAATAAGAGAGATTCTCGGGGTGTTGTGATTAAAAACAAAGCAAGATTAGTAGCACAAGGCTTCAGACAGGAGGAAGGAATTGATTATGATGAAGTATTTGCCCCTGTTGCAAGAGTTGAAGCAATTCGCATTTTCTTGGCTTATGCTTATTATATGGGGTTCATGGTGTATCAAATGGATGTCAAAGGTGCCTTTTTGTATGGTGAGATTGAAGAAGAGGTTTATGTCTCTCAACCAAAGGGATTTGAAGACCCAGATCACCCAAATCATGTTTACAAAGTTGTTAAAGCTCTCTATGGCTTACATCAGGCTCCAAGAGCTTGGTATGCTCGGCTTTCTTCATTCCTGCTGAAGCATGGCTATAGGAGAGGAGCTATTGATAAAACTCTGTTCCTCAAGAAGAATTACTCAGACATCATTCTGGTGCAAGTATATGTGGACGACATCATATTTGGTTCCACAAACGAAGCTTGGTGCAGGGAATTCGAGGAACTTATGAAGGGTGAATTCCAAATGAGTGCTATGGGAGAACTTACTTTCTTCTTGGGTCTTCAGGTTCAGCAGAAACAAGATGGCATCTTTATCAGTCAAGATAAATATGTGAGGGACATTCTAAAGAAGTTTGGTATGGAAGGTGTTAGGACTGCCACAACACCTTATGAAGCTCCTAAGGCTAAAGCAAATAATGAACCAGATCTACCTGTGAATGTTCATCTGTACAGGTCTATGATTGGTTCATTGATGTATTTGACAGCTTCAAGACCTGATATTACATTTGCAGTGAGTGTTTGTTCTCGACATCAAGTCACTCCTCTTGCTTCCCACCTCAATGCTGTCAAGAAGATCTTTAAGTACCTCAAAGGCCAACCTCTCTTAGGTCTTTGGTACCCAAAAGAATCTCCTTTCAAGTTGGAAGCATACAGTGACAGTGATTATGCTGGTGCAAATTTGGACAGAAGATCCACAACTGGGGGCTGCCAGTTCCTAGGCAAGAGGTTGATTTCTTGGCAATGCAAGAAACAAACCATTGTGGCCACCTCAACTACTGAAGCAGAGTACGTTGCTGCTGCAAATTGCTGTGGACAAGTCCTTTGGATTCAGAACCAACTGCTGGACTATGGGTACAACTTTATGAACACTACAATTCATATAGACAATCAAAGTACCATCTGCATAGTCAAAAATCCAATTTTTCACAGTCGCACGAAACACATTGAAATCAGGCACCACTTTATAAGAGATGCTTATGAAAAACATTTGATAAAAGTGGCAAAAATCCATACTGATGATAATGTGGCAGACTTATTAACAAAAGCGTTTGATGGACCAAGGTTTCAACACCTCGTGGTCAACATTGGAATGCTAAACCCTTGAATGCATAGTTTAAGGGGAGGCATAGGCCTCAGGGGAGGCATATGCCTCAGGGGAGGATTTGTGCATACTCTGCAGATTTTTGTTGTTTCGATTTTTACTCTGCAGATTTTTGTTTGGTTTTATATCTTAGTTTGTTTTGCTAACACTAACTTCTAATATTTCTCTAGTTTATTTGTTTTTGTTGTTGTGTATGTTTAGTTTGTTTGTTTGCAGTTGTCTGTACTGCATTTTGCCTATTCCTTATCCGGATTGCAGTTTATATATCTCATGGTCAAGATCAAATTCATCAAGAGTGGCTCATTGGTACATGGTCAAATAGCTGAGAAAGTGTTGCTTGTTTCTTCTGATAACAAATACTGAAGCATACAATTTGATTCTACTGAAGATAATACTGAAGAAAAGAAAATAAAGTCAAATTGTTCATTCATTCATTCAAGAAACAGTTTACAGCTTACAGCTTACATAAAGACAACTACTTCTATTTTGCATCCTCAAGATACGAGCTGTACACTTAAGCTAAGCCTAATCTAAGGTATATCTTTCATTCCGAAATCTAATGGAATGCTGGATATGCGTTAAATGCTGGCTATGCCTTTGTGAAGTCTTGCATAACCACCCATTCAGTCTAACTGGCTGGTTGGATGTGCATGACCAGCACGATGAAGATGCTAAGGACCAAAATGGAGGGATGGATTGATGAAAACGATTGATGATGACGATGACCACGTAGGATGACGAAGAGAACTATCGTGTCCTTTGTGCTTCATCTATTCATTTCAACCAAAATGCAATCGATCCACCCTCCTCAAGCCCTTCTTCTATACGATGGGTGTTTATGCACCAAAAGATGGCGAAGTGAGACCAAGAACCACCTCTCTATCTTTGGGGAGTGGCGGATTCCTGGCACGAGGTCTTTGTTGAGACCGAGGTGCTGGAGGTTGGGAGTAAGATGTTCCCTCCTTATAGGAGTCATCAGAATCATCAGCAGATTCACTTGGATTCACTACACTGTCATCTTCTGAAGAAGGAAGAAAGGGCGACTTTTTTGGTCTTGGATAGGGTTGAGGAAAGTAAGAGAACCATGGGTTTGATTCACCACTTGATGATGATGAAGAAGATGAGGAAGCTGAGGAAGTGAGATCTATGATCTCAGGTTTGGTATTCATGGTGCAATTGGGTTAATTGAGGTTATTTTGCTTCTAGGGTTTGTGGTAAATTTTTGGGGATCTTGGTGAAAAGATGAGTTACATTGGGATCATTTTATAGACAGATTCGAGGTTCAATGAGTTTAATGCAAGTGGGTGGCACAGTAATTCTAGAAACTTACCGAAGATATTCTTATCTTTGATGCATTCTGCTGATGCCATAACTTCAGCAGATTGATCTTGTATTTCTGCCGAAGTGTTATTCTGGGTCGGGTCAAAGATGTCATACACGTCAGCAATGGTCAACCAAACGGTCCATTTTTCTTTGACTATTATTTGGGCAAAAACACTTCATCCACCATCACTCGCTTCAGAACGAACAAATTCCCTCTCATTTCACTTACACAAACTCTCACCATTTCAAAATCATAATTCTAAACACTCATATTCCTCATGGGTCTTGAATTTAAATATGATCACAACAAAGTTGCATTTCTGGGTAATGGCAAAGGTTATGATCTGTACGAACCAATGGTGGAATTTCTGAAAAGATCCAAGATTCTTTATGCACTAACTCATTCTCCAAATGAGATATACGAATCTCTGGTTACTCAATTTTGGGCAACTGCTGAGAAGAGGAGTGAGACTGCGATTAGGGCTGTGATTGATGAAACAGAGTACATTGTGACAGAGGACTTGATTAGGAGGAAGCTTCACTTGGAAGATGCTGATGGAGTATTTTACCCTAATCAGGAAGATGTGCTGAATGGGCTAAGGGCTATTGGGTATCGAGGAACAAGAACAGATATGTGGCTAAAGAAGGAACTCTGCCCAAAATGGAGGTTCCTGGTTCACACACTGCTCCAATGCATGAGCAACAAGACTGGAGGATGGGACCAGTTCTCAACCAGACTGGGATATGGTATTGTGTGTCTTTCTCAAGGGGTAACTTTCAATTTTTCTAAGTATATTTTCGAAAACATGGTTGAAAATATTCAAAAGACAAAAGGAAAATTTTTAATGTACCCAAGGTTTTTACAAATAATATTAGACACCTCTACCCAAGCCCAAGCCTTTTATCCTATAGGTGCGTTAACTGCTAAACTGTTTGCTTCTATGAGAACCAACTTTCAGGAGGAACATCATCCCCTGCTTGCAGCCATGTTGCCACAAGGTAATGAGGCTGCTGATGAGGAGAATGTGGCTCTTATCCCTCCTACCTCACCTGTTGCTACTGATGGTAATCCATTGGTTAACATTGATGAGGGCCCATCTTCTACTGTTGAAACAACTCATGTTGCTCCTGATCAGCCACCCTGTCCCAGTCCTACACCCACACTTGATACTCATGATGAGTCAGAACTTAATAGACCATCCACTCCAAGTCCTGTGAGGGATCCTCTTGATGAAGATATTCCCCACATTGAGCATGACCAGGTTACTTCTGAAAGGTCCAATGAGGCTCCCCTTACCACAGAGCAATCTGCTGGTGGAGCTGAGGACCCCATTACACTCTCATCTGTGTATGCTCTTGTCAACAGGTATGCTGCAGAGGTTAAGAATCTGAAAAAGGAGCTTGCAGAGACCAAGTCTTCTCTTGGAGGCAAAATTGAAGAACTGCAGAATCAGATTAAGGTCTTAGAGCACAACCTACAAGGGTCTTCCAAAAGGAAATTGGTGGTTTCATCTGATGAAGAGCAAGAAGTTCCTCCCTTTGGGTCTCTAGAAATGTTGGCTGAAGTTTCTCTCAATGACCCTTCATCTGTAGCTGCCACTTCATCAAAGAAGACGAAACCTGTTCTATACACCAGAAGAAAGAGATCTGATCTTCACAAGGTTTCTTCTGAAGCTTCAGAGGAACCTGTAGTTGATAAGGCTGCATCTGCTGATATACAAATGGAGGATGCAGCCCCAGACCTTGGACAGACTTCATCTGTTCAAGAACCATCAGACCCTTCACCTTCAGCAGATCATCCTGATGCTGCTGTCTTGACCACCTCAGTTGATTTAAGTACTCCAGAAGAAATTCCTGTAGTTGATCTTACTGAAGAAGAATGTGCTAAGCAGCCTGATGACAAAGGGAAAAATGTCATCACTAAAGATGAGCTTGGTCCTAACCTAGTGACCGAGGAGGAAAGACTAGGTCAAGCTAGTAGATTGGCAGAGTTTGAGAAGTCAAAGGAAGATACGGCATTGGCTAAACAATTTGCAGCAGAAGAATTCTCATCTCTAACTCCTGAGAGAAGAAAAGAACTGGATGAATTAAGGGTTCAGATGCCTGCTGCACAATGGGATGTTCTAACTCAGCATGTCATTTCAAGACCTTCTCTAGCTCAAAGTATCCTAGGTGGAGATTTTCTTAGTGACAACTATGTGGAGCGAATGAGGGCTCAGGGAAGACAAAGGAAGCAAGAAGCACTTGCACAAAAGAGGGCCATCCAAGCTCAGAAAGCCAAAATCAAACCCCCTACTAAAGATGAAATGAGAAGGGTGGTGAAAAACCAATACTCACAGTCCAACTCTGGTCTAACAATGAAGCAAGTCAAGGCTTATCCTGATTCTGTCCTGTATCGCAAGTATAACCAAATCATGGAGGAAAGAAGATTAGCTTTCGCACGTTCTTCCAACTTAAAAAGGGTTTCAGAAAATGAAGCTGTTCAAACGGCCAAAAGACTCAAGGCTAGTGATGCTCCAACCAAGGAATCCTCTCCAGTCATTCCTGCTGAAGCAACCTCTGAAGTTGCTTCTACTACGGCCAAGGGTCAATCTGCTGAACCATCTTCCATTCCTCCTGAAGCACCTGAAGCATCAGCTCCCTCTCCCTCAGCAACACCTGTTGTCACAGTAGAAGATTCTGAAGTTAAGGAAGCTGATCTCGCAGAAACCATCTCCAACGAAGTCGTCCTTACTGACCTCTCCTAAGGAACCAACCTCGTAGTGATCGGAACTCAGAAAACCGGCAAACTTGTCGAAGTAAAAGACTTTGGGAAAAATTCAACCTTCTTGCACGCTTTCGATTAGAAGAAAGGAGGTACTAAACCAATATGAACGCTATGTCCTGTCTTAGTCCTATTCGGAACTGAACGAAGTAACAATCTGGTCTCAACCTGACACTCATAACCAAAAAG